>VZRE01007538.1:66586-86577 GCA_013396775.1 Cephalopterus ornatus | reverse complement strand
GTCCATGTTACCTTCCCCGTTTCAAATTTAAAAAAAGCCTCCGTCTCCTCTACCTATCCTTCCTAGGTTTGTAAACCGGTAACTCCCAGTCTTACCTTATTTGGTAAGCTCCGCTTTTCTTCCAGACCCTTCCACAACAAACCTTATAAAAGCGGCCGCCACCATGTAAATAAAGTTCACTGCCCTCCATCTCCAGCACTGTGTGCGTGCATGTTTTTCCTGCGCCACTACGTCATAGCGCCCGGAGCTCAGCGAATGCCGTGACCTGCTAGCTAGCCAGCAAACCCTCGCTACCTTCCCGGAGCAGACCTTCCCTTCTTCCCAGCAGGTTGCGACAAAGCTGCATTTGCAATTGTCGTATGAACATTATTGTAAATAAAATGGAAATTTTTTTTTTCTTTAATAATTGTATCTAGACTAATGGTGATTCTTGAACTAGACTTTTCAGATTTCCATTAGGGAAACAATAACCTCTTGTCTTTACTTTTACAGAAATATGTATTTTGTTTCCCCTTTTCCCATAAACAACCTTTTGAGCACAATGCTAACTTGCTTTTAATTATTCTTTCCCATAAAGAGTTTGTTCCCACAGGGGAAGATTGGTTTCAATTCACTTATTTATGCCCAGATTCGTCCCACTGAACTTCAGGCATTTAGGCAATACATCTGAATAAAGGTATATGCCATCAAGTTCCTCTTCACTCCATCAAGTGGAGAAATACTGGCATGCCCAGAGGGCAAATCTACTTTTAGTCACACTGCACAAGGGAAGTCGCTCATTTTATGAAAATCAGAGAGAAGAAACGGGACTGATTCCTAATTTAAGCAGCTAAAAGAAGTACCTAGTCAGGCAGAATGAATATACCCTTGAATAGATAAGCCTTGTTGAAGGATGAACATAGTGTTTACTGCTATTTAAAACCCTTTTCTGTTATCAATTAATAAATCCTTGCATAATGGCACAATACCTATACAACATATATAAAAGGAAAATTTTTTTACTACAAAGGAGCAGCAGAGGTATGAGTGAAATAACAGACAGGATACAAAACCCTTTTTCACTATAAGTGAAGATCAGTGGCAGAAGGAATGAATGCAGAATGATATCAGAAATTAATTTCACTGTAAGTAAAGTACTTAATTGTCCAATGGCCCAAGGTATTGCAAATTGTATAAAGTGAAATTGAAGTTCTGCAGCAGCAAGATATTTTGAATTACTGTAATTCTACTTAGCAGGAGACAGAGAAGAGATATACTTGAATGGAAGAAAAATAGAAAGGACATATAAGAATTATCTGGGGCAAAAAATACTTTCTGCAAAGAAACAACCAAACAGTGCTTTTTCTTGCTTTCTGTTATTTTGGCTTCTCTATCTAATTAAGATATTAAAGAGACTTTTAGATGTCTGCAGTTCGTGGTGAACAGGTTTTGGACCTACTGTAATAGGTAATTCAGAAGCTAGTTAGTATGCAAAGGTCCCAGGTTTTAAGTCACAGAGGGCAATCCATTAGAAATGGAAAGTTCTTCAGTGTCAAGATTTCTCATTGTGTTCAGACTTGTCCAGACTTTCCACAGAGACTCTATATATCACAAGCTGTTTCTTTCAGCCTGCAAGCTCAAGAGCCAGGGAGAACATGTAATGCCTCTTCTTTGCCTTTTCTATTGCCCTCTGTGGTTGCATATATCACCATCAGAAGAAATATTATGATTTTTTATAGTAAAAAATTTCAACTGTTATAATAACATGTATGAGCTGGAGTATCTAGAGAGTAGTAATCTGTATTCTGCATTCTTAGCTTCCAGAAACATGTATGTTAATGAGTTTGAAAGACATTTATAGTCTTATCTACAAATGACAGTAAAGAAAAACATTCATCAAAAGAACATGTTATATCAAATTTTTAAAGAATTTTGTGTTTTCATTCAGATAGGCTAAAAAATGAAATAAGAAAATAAGAAAAATAAGAAAATAAGAAAATAAAAGATTTTGAGTGCAAATGGAGTTTTCTAAATGCTGAAGTGAGTAGGTTAAACCTGTTAGGTTCATATTTAACATAAAGACTTTTTCTAAATATAAACATCTTCAATATTGATCACTGCCAGTTTTGTTCCTTTTTTGATAAAAAAGGTCTTCGATATTCTCTTTCTCCAGTATGTAAAACTCAACCAAATGTAGAGCAACAGGGGAAAAAAGGGTTCAAAATCATAGACTCAACATACATGTAACCAGTTATTTCCACTAATTTTCTGTAATTGTTTTAGAACATTTCATAGAATCTCAATTTCCACACCTACAAATCCACAGTAGCTCTGCTGGAAGATAGCAGAGAGATTAAAAGGAAAGATAGAACAAAAAATAACAACTGCCCTATTTTTGTGTTTCTACAAATATGAATAATGTATAAATTAATCATCTGTAGGCAAAAACTAGCACCAACCTCAAGTAACCATGAATCATCAACTATATTTACCTGAAGATAAAGGTGAGGTGGTCTTCAGTTCTAGGTACACAATTCTATCTACTGAATGTTTTGAACTTGTTAAAACTCTGAAAAAATCACTGGAAATCCAGAAAACTTTGTAGCGGTGGGATCCAAGTGCCAGTATTCATTCACGTTGATGAATTCTAAACTGGGTAATAATATTGTCACATTGAAGAAAATTTGCTATCAGAACTATCTAACTGTACTATTTCTTGTGTCATTCACTTTTTTACTCTTTTTTGACACCTTTCTTTTTAATTTTCTTTCAAATATAAAGAGCAGTCTACAATATGAATCTAAACCAAAACAGCATCAGGCGAGCAAGGCTGCTCACTGTTAAATGGCTGTTTCCTTTCAAAAGATGACTAATAAAAATTAAATATTCCTACATGCATGTGTTTTTAGGGTGTTCATTTTTTTCAAAAGCACTATTTAAATATCAAGTTATGCAAAAAAATGTCATGAGGATAAACTGTCAAATTCTTGAAATTGCATGCACAATGAAACAGTTGAACCTGGCGCCTTAACTAATCTAATGTATGCTGTTTGGTATGGAGATGTTTTTCTATTTATCTTTTTTTAAGAAATGCTCATGTTTTCAAAATAATGCAGCTTATGTTAGTAAGCATACCGAACAAAAACCAACTCACACTCTGATATGTGGTATTTCTACCTATAGCATCAGTTAGTTTGGCTACAGATCTTAACTGTCATGAAAATAGCAATGTTTGAACTTTTTTACCTCCCTCAGGCACTTCAGGTAAAATGAAAAGCTTCTCCATTGCTATAAGAAGACTACTAGTTATGTTCACCTCATCTGGGCTCTATTTAATGATACAAATAGATAATATTTGTGTGTTTGTGAAGCATGAAAATTAAATTTCTATTAATTAAATAAAGTAAAGGTTAATGTGTTGGAATACTTCCAGAGAGAGATGAATGTGAACCAAAGTTAGAAAGGCAGGCAAGATCTTCATAAAATAAAGAGTTATATTCATTTATTGTATTTCAAAGTTAGCAAAATTAGATTTTAATAGTGAATTTATACATGATGACAGGAAGCTATGTAAATATAGGAAGGAATATGTGTTCATATTCATGAAATATGAACTCAGTTCATAAAGACTAATCCATTCTGCTACACTTTTTTTCTATGCTAAAGTACTGAAAGATAAGAATATTTACAGACTCTCATCTCCTTCTTGGTTACAGTTAATACTTCCTCAACCAATGTTTGGAAAAGACAACCTCATGGAAGCCTGAGTTTAAGTTGACAGAACATAAAACCTGAACCGTAGGACTGTTTAGTCCTTTCTCATTATTTGAAACGAGAACTGCCAATTCAGTATTTCTTTCTACATAATATCTGTACGCACATTTTATCTTTCAATTATTTTGCTGTTCTTACTACGACTACAGTTCATTTCAGTAAGAGAGCATGGACTTTGCTCTTATCTCCTGCTTAATCACCAAGACCTTTAATCAGCTGTAACTACACATTTTGACCTCTGTTTTTGTTTAAAAGGCACCTATAGTGGTAACTACTAAAAAAACAGGCACCCCCCAATACAATAACCCCTTCTGGTTCTGATTCTTTTATTTTTTTATCCTAAAGTACGTACTACTAATAATTTCAATATTTTGTTTTATTTCACAAATGACCATGAATTCAGTAATTTTAAACAGAGCGAAAGATTATTCTCCTCTTATACTAAACAGAAGCTATAGTCCACATAAGACAATACCATAACCATTCCATATTGGTTTGTTTCTTTGTTTCATTTTCTATTTAGATTTTTACTATTTGATTCCATAGTCCAGAGTGGCAAGTTAACCAGACCAAATCCCTGCAAAAATGTAATTCTTACAACATGGCACTTCTCTTCTTAAAAAAAGTTAATAGCTGTTAACAATGGTCATCAGACAATTATTTTCCATATTGATGTCGACTTCAAAATTTCATATGGCTATGAAGGCTAAATTCTCTGAACACTCTTTTCATTTATATTAATAACAAGTCTTGGATTAACTGAAAAGCTGTTCTTTACTAGATTTATTTTAGACTTTCTTTTCCACTACTTTGTGCAGCTGAGCATCATTCATCTTGTAAAAGAAACTGTGACAGCACAATGAGAGTTTTGAGGTAAATTTACTTATACCTTTTCCATGCAATAAAATACCAAGTTCAACTAAATTGCTTTGAATCTTGAAATCTAGATTTCATTACTTGACAGAAAACACTGTTCAAGGAACATTGTATCACAAAAAGAACAGATAATTTTCATTATCATAGCCAGTCCATTTCTACAGTGTCACTCCTATATTTATATTAGAATTTTTGTTTGTTTCCTTTATGATGATGACTGCAGGCATTTTATGACACCAGTAAATTTTTACAATATTCCTGACGTAGGTGAAAGAGACTGTTTCCTTTTATCATTCATTCACTCATTCATGGCTAGGCTTCGCGAATGAAGATTTGTGAAGGACTCTACCCACGCTTGCTACAAGCGCGCTGATGGCTAAAAAGGCCAATGCGAGATAGACACGTCCGGTTGCAAAAGGCACAGCAGAATGGCTCCCCAGGTGGTACCAACAGGACACGGTTCTTTCTGCATTGTCTTTTCTCCTCGAGAGTGATCCTGCGTGTATTCTCAAAAGAAGCAGCAGCGTTGTGGATAATGTATCTCCAGGCCTCCCGATTGGAGGTCAGAGCAGACCAGTGATGGTGATCGATATGGCCAAGGCTGAGATGTTGTTTCAGAGGGTCCTTATACCTCCTCCTTGGGGCTCCTCTCTTGCAGCAGCCAGTGGCAAGTTCACCATAGAGCACAATCTTAGGGAGGCGGTAGTCCTTCATCCTGGAGACGTGTCCCATGCATATTTTAAACTCTTCCTTCATCATCAACTTACTTATCACAAAAGAAATATTTATCATTATTCAATCTTATAAAGATTTTCTTTCTTAAGAAAATATATGATCATTTAGCAGGACATCATGCAAAAGATTTTTTAGAAGTTTTTCATGTGATTTTGTACTGGAGACTAGTTGGAGCTTTGCAGAGAAATTCCTGGGCATGCTGATGAGCAACAAGTTGAACATGAACCAGCAATCTATCCTTGTAGAAAAGGTCAACAGCATCCCAGCTGCACTATGAAGACTCTTGCCAGCAGGTTGAGGGAGGTGATGCTTCCTCCCTCCTCATCTCTGGTGAGGCTACATCTGGAGTGCTGCTCCAGGTTTGGTTGACAGATCGGAATGACTCCAACAGATGGCTACGTGTTAAGTAACTGGATCATCTTTCGTATGAGGAAGGCTGAGAGAGTGGGGTTTGTTTAACCTGGAGAAAAAAAAAGGCCACAGGGACCTATCAGCAGCCCCCAAATACTTCCACAATATTTTCTGAGGAGATGGAGCCGAGCTCTTCACAAAGGTGTGTGATGAGAGGACAAAAGAGATATGAGTGTAAATAGAAACAAGAGAGGTTCAAACTGGATATCAGGAGAAACAATTACACCATGAGGTCAGCCACGGAGTGGATCAGCTTGCCCACAGAAACTGTGCAGGCTCCAATCTCAGAGATTTTCAAGAGCTGACTGGACAAAGTCTTGACTGTCCCGGCCTGACATTAAAGCTGTGTCTGCTTTGAACAGCAGGCTGGCATAAAGAACTCCTCATGTGCCTTGAATCATCCGATGGTCCTGTTGTCCTATCCTATGTCCTGTGGTCCTATCCTATGCCCTGTGCTCCTATCTGGTCTCCATTTGCTTCTTCCAAAGACCATGATTCTCTCTTAGATCCTGTGCATTGTCTACCAACTCTAATCAGGTGTCTTGAATACTGCAGGGCACCTCAAATGGCCTTTTGGCACTGTATATAACACACTGAAGCAATGCCAAGGTCTCCCTATTTGGAACAGATATGTAAGCTCCCATTATAATCAACTCATACCCAATGTGGGATTCAACAACCCACAATTAGGTTCTTAGTGAAATTTGATGAGGTGGACAACATCCAAGCCACATAGAACATGCTCTTCATTATAAAAAATAACATGTAAGGTAACCAGAGCCTCAGAGAAAGCTCTGTTGACCCAGTGTGATACCTAAGAGCACCGAATTGTAACCTCAGTCATGAAGCCAGTGGACTGTGTGGTTCAACTTATCTCAAACTAGACATCTAAGGCCTGCTCCAATTTTGCAAAGATGCCATCAAGAATAAAAATCAAATGCTCAGAGGTGTCTGACACAACACTGTGGCCTTGCAGATATAATAGGATTTGTGGGAGAGCCATGGGCTTTTTGAAGTGGCAGCTGGACACAGGGACAATGCCCTGGGGCAACTAGAATGGTAGCAATGTGTAGCCAACTGATTTATCTGAATAAGCTCTCTGTAGTCTGCTGATATTCTGAGCAGGGTCTCAATTCAACTGCTGTGTATGTAGGGTTTTAATGTCATTTCAAACACCCTTAACTGTCATGAGGATCTGCTAGCACCACACTTACATTTCAAACCCACAGATATATCCTAAATGTTACTAGATTCTTTTACAAATGACAATTGAAGAGTTTCAAATATCCTTAAGAAGGTTTTATATATACATGTATATACACACACTTGCAACATCCACATTTAGCCAGTTATATTTGCATATCTAAGTTTAGAAATCGGCCATCTGGAACTGCATTTTACCCAAGGAAACATTAACTGTGTTGTATAATAACTAAGAGTCCTTTCCAAACTGCTGACTCCTCAGGCAAGGAACAGATTCTGAGAGTCAAATGCTGATATGCTAATTCGGATAACATCACTTCCTTTGGTTACAGATTTTCATTGATAGTAAAACAACATAAAGTAGATAAGAGACAAGATGTGAACTGGAATTGCATTTTAGTTGTGAGGTAGCTAACCCTCTAGAGTTTCAATTTTCTAATTAAAAGAGTTTTCTCACCTAGACAGTGATATTGGCTGCATATCTGGGCAACTGCTCAGACTCAACATGGAAAATACCTAAACACTAGATTTACTAATAAGAAAAATTAATCCAGAGGTAAATAAGAAAAAAAAATCTCTGCATATTTTTCTTCCTTTTCGACTAGTACCTAAGTTGCAATTCTAACTTTGATACATGTACATACATACCTCCCTTATAAATGTAATATAAATATAAATAAAAATTATTTTATTAGATACCAATTCATTCCTTTTAAATGTCTATTAATAAAGGTCTATTTAAATTTTTGTGATCAAAGTTATTTTTGTTTAACGAAATAGAATTAAAACTTTGCTGGCAGTTGCATTCAGACAGAAATCTGCAGACCATCTGTGACTTGAAACCACAGCACATAGCCACAAAATCCTTGGTCTTAGAAAAACACTAGCCCACTTGACTCTTTAATGACTGCCTAGAAGGCATATTTCCTTCTGGGACAATGAAATAGGCAGCTCTGGCACATTCTTCTTATTGCAAATAAAGTTGCACCTTTGTTTTAATTACCTAAAGTAAGAAAATCATGGGAACAGTATGAGGCTTATTTTATGTCTTCTTTTATTTTTCCTATTTTTTTTCTTTGTAGGTGTTTTTACTTTTCATCTGGAAAAGTTTTGGTTTGCTTTTTTTTCTATCAATGCTAGAAACTTCTGAAATATCTGCTTATTCATGAACTACCACAGCAAAAATTATTTTAAATAAAACCAGAAGATTCTACCATGAATCATTGTACAGTTTTGCAAGCAAACAAAGACAGTAAGAATAATCAAAGAAGGATAAAAATTCTACTTTAGCAGCCAGGATGAGTAGGAAAAATATCTGTAACAATTGAAAAGGATGTGCATCTAGAGTAATGCAATGAATACAGTTTTTCTTTAAGTGAAAGAAGAAACACAAGAATCAAAACATGGAAAACATAATTTTAACATGGTTGATGCTGTTGCAGTTCAAGGAACAATGGCTTTTCAGATGATGCACAATATAAATAAAAGAACATTCGTGTACAGAATCTGTATTCTGTTTGCTCATCTTATTGTTAATCTTATTGAAAAGTCTTAGTAAATACAAACAGTGGGTTTTTTGGCAACAGATTTTTTTCCTAAGGAACATCCATTTCCTACTTACAAAATTGTCACCTTATAGCTACATCTGAAAGCATATACACCTAATCTTTGTGGTCCTCAGAGACATGGAATTTAAAGGCAATTAAATTGTGCTTATAATTTAGGTCACATTATGACTTCTAAGTGGGTTACAAATTTTTGGCATTACTAATGCATTAACTTGAAATAGATCTTTTCTTTTAATATAAAACCAAGATAGGTCTTGCTTTATAATATAAAATCAATTTCCTGATGGCTGTGGATTTTTTTCATCTTCCTCTTTTGGCTTGTAAAACCTTTTGTTTACTCTATGCACATGTGTTAAAATAATTAATTCCTGATGAAATCTGGTGCAAATGAATGTTTTGTTCTTTCACTTCAAAGCTGAGTGGACTCAGTTTTGGAATTCTGACAGAATTGTTTAGAAATACATATATTTATAGAAGACATTGTAATAAGTACATGTAGACCTACAATATAGCAGGTCCCATCCCTCCAATAATTATTATTTTTCTATTAAATCATTATGTTTTACTTTATGATGTCTATTGCTCATATGCACAAAACTGACAAGAGATCTTGGAATCTGTGAAAAGCATTCCTAAGACTGAAAGCACTTTTATTATCAATTCTGTAACACCTCAGAAACACCGATGTGTATGAGCAGATGGCAGTATTTTCCGTTAAGTAGAAGCCCCATCTTCTTGTCCGTTGCTTCTAATGCTCACCAAATAATCAGTTATGATACTTATATTACAGTGACTGATAGCTCATTTGAGACTGTTTGGCTCAGAGAAATAGAATGAAACTTTTAAATTCTGGATTTTGACAATTTTTATTGCAAATTTGTGTAATGACCTGATGGGAAGTCCAGCTGCCAAGTACTGCTGCCTTTGCCAATGACCTGGTATGGCAGCTTTTTGCAAAAGTATTCCTGTAATAATTTAAATATCTGTACGGTACAAAGAGACACCATACCATTAAACAGCATTTTGATTTTGGTTTTGTTACTTGAAGCTATTTTTGCTGCTGTTTTCATGAAAATACATAAGTTGCATTATGAGTAGATTTAAAATCTTGATGATGTAATCAAAACACTTAATAAAATATTCCAAGACAAATAACCTAACAGAAAGATTAAATTGTAAAAGCTTTTAGTACTTTCAGAATTGACAAAGATGTGCAGAAAATTGATAAAAGAGGGATTTAAAGGAGCATAGAAATAAATTATTTGGAGATTTTTTTTTAATATATTCCTGAATTTATTTGTTTGTTTGTTTGTTTACAGAATAAAGTCATTAAGGGACTGTTCAGGTATATTATATTTGTATCACTTAAGAAGCCATAAGCCCTTCACATTGACGAACGATCAAAACACTAAATCAGATTTTAAAAAAAAAGGAGAGAGAAGAAATAGTTACATAGAGTAAAAAATCAGTCTGAAAATGTAGGCTGAGGAATACCTACAGATATTTGCCCATCTCACGAAGCATGTAGCTTTAGGTTGGCAATAATTGCAAAGAGGAGGATCTCTTGGCAGAGAAGCTGATTGTTGAAGTGTATTTCAATCTGTCCTGCCTGGATAGGGGTAATGTCCTGTAAATAGTGGTCATATATCTTCTGAACAGGCAAAAATGCCATACTTAGAGGCAGATATGAATATTAGCATGAAAATTACTATTATGCACTTCGTGTTTGAGTTTTACAGGCTGACAGACTACAGAAAACTACAGAAACAGTGTCAGAGCAAGTTGTAGGCAGTTTTTGAAAACGTAAGTATTCAATTTATTTAAAATAGCTTTGGCAAGAATAATCCCATAGGAGCAGTCTGTCTATTTCTGGAGCCTGTAAATAAAGTTTACTGATTAAGAAATATCATAAGAAATAAACATGATATTATAAGCGTTTTAAATCTCAAGATGGTCTGAAGACAACTGAAGTCAATATGTTATTTTATTTTACTCAACAAAGCTTTTTCTTCATATCAAAGATTAATGTCGAATGAATCAGGATTAGTAATTGCAATAATAAATAATAAAAATATCAATATCCAGATATAATTTCTAAATGAATTAAAAAATACTTGAAAATGAGAAACTTTCTATCCTTGTGTTATTCCAAAAAAAAAGAGAAAGTAAATTAAATTTTTAAATAAGTAAAATTGCAATAAGGAAATAATTAAGAAGTAACATTGCAGCATATTGTAACAACCAAAGCCAAAAATCAAACTCAATCAATGCATGCACATGGATGATATTCAGTCATATTGAATTGTGCACAACCAGAAGTTTTCAACATAATGTACTACATGAACCAGAATCTGAAAACTTTTATACTGAAATATATATGTATATATACATGTACATATATGTATGCAAAGAGAGAAGCAGAGAAGCAAGATGTGTGTGTGTGTGTGTGTGTGTGTTAGTATGTATAGCATATAGGTTTTATTGACATGTTAAACCAGGAAATTATATTGATCTTAAAAACTGAAATCTTTCCTTTACGCTTTCCTTATTTAGCTGATTATCGAAAAATTCTAAAGCTCAGGCACAACTAATCGCACTTTTGATAAAAAGAAATTTATGACTTCCCACTAACACACATGAAGCTTTAATGAAAAATAGATGGCTCAAAAAAAAGTCTGGTACTCACGATGTCAATATTTTTCCAGCACACATTTTTAATTTAATCTCTTTTTTTTTTCTCATAAATAAATAGATAAAATAAGGCTGTAGTATGGTTCAGATCGTGTAGGTCACATTATCATGAAACTAATATCTAGTGACATTGTGCCACCTGAAATATTCAACCAACAAAGACCCTTGTCTCTCAGCCTCAGTGTCATTTTTAACTACGATTTAGTCTTTTTTTTTCTTCCTTGAAGTTAGAACTAAAAAGCTCCTATAATGAAAATCTGTATTTAGTGGTCAAGAAAGATGATCTAAGGTCAATAAGATTTTAGGTGGGTCAATCACAAGTTCAACAAAATTATGGGAATAAGAAGGATTTGATGATCCAGTCTCATGATGTCATTCATACTAGTTTTGTCTATTTTGCTCTTTCAGGTACTTTTAGAATAGAGTAGTTCATTATGAGTTAGTCTGAGAATCTTGGTATTTCTGACTGTGTTGAGAGACTTGATTCTAAATTCCAGCATAATGCATAAAAAGGCATCATATATTTAGTGAAGGCAACTATTTCTAAGCATCAATTTTGTTCAGCAAATAACTCGTTTGCTAGTATGACTTGCTGTAAGGGAAAGATTTCCATTATCAAAGACCTCGCTCAAAGCTGAGTGATGGGAGATATGGAAAAAAAAAGTCCTAGAGGACTTCACACATGGATTCTCTCCAAATTTTGCCCTAAATTACTCTGGTAACTAACAGGAATCTATTCCCAGAGTAAAATGCTGCTCTCTAGAGCTTGAATTTCAGAGACAGCGTGCACATGCTCATTACTACTAATACAGGCAAAAAGAGCATGAAATAGTGCAGTAAGATACTTTTTTATCACCCTTTATTTTAACTAAACAAAATGCAGCACCCATTTAATGTGTAACACGATGATAGTCAAGAATGAAAGTTGTGCAACAGAGCTGGATAATGTGAATTCAGTAAAGCAAGCAAATTGAAAGCATAAGTTAACAGCAGGCCTCCTGAGGTTCAGGAGGACTTTCTTCACTTAGGCAAGCACTCCTAACAAAGATCCAGAGTAAGAAGATGCGCGAGCTGTCCTAGTAAAATATCTGTTGTATGTAATTAGGAGTTTCCGGTTCTGTGCTCAAGAGCAACAGGGTTTCATAGCAGTATTAGGACAGAAAAATGAGAATATGTATAAAGATGTTATAATTGTCTGTGCAAAACCAAAACAGGACCACAAGGCTTACATCATTTTATTTCAATGGGATTATTTATATGTACTCAGTTGGAAGCAGAGTGGGGTTGTTTTTGTTTTTTTTTTACTTTGCTTTTAGCTTTGTTTGCAAGAGAAAATACTGTTGGGAGACCACATTGAGCACATTACACAAAACATGCCATATTTATGTTCTAAACAGTCTTGTTTCTCTAATTAAATATATTTTTTCCTCAGAAAGACAGAATTCAAGCTAACTTTACAAGTTATTTAATATTCAGATCATTGTTTATAATGTGTATGTAAATTTCTTTCTGCACACACTTGGCAACTTATAGTTTATTTCCACTGCTGATATCTGCATTTGTCACCGCATTGATACTTGCTCTATTTCATAATGATTACTTCTATAATTTTATCTCTCTACAGACTAGTCTAAACATATCTAATACCCTTTAAACAAACAGCACATTCATTCTGCATCCTTCTGACAGCTCCACTGAGAAGCTGAGTAGGTTGCTTTATTGTGTTTCAAGGAAATAGGTGAAATGTCCATATTTCCAGGAGAATTGTGTAATGAAAAACATTGATCTTTACATATAATACCATGCTAAGTTTTGGTGCTGCAGCAGCCACTAAATCTATCTCTCTTATCTGCTCCCCATATGAGACAGGAGGACCACACAAGATGCAGCATAAGGAATACTCCCATACAACCAAGTAACATCAGAAAAAGACCAGGTAGCCAGCATGAAGCCACTGAAATTGAGAAAATGTCATGGAATTAAATGGAACAGATGATCCATCCAGAAATGTACACACAAAAAAAATCACTCATACTGACATTTCTAAATTTCTTTCAATGAAAGATCATCCTAGCATAGTAGAATACTGTCTTATTGCATTCTCTTAACTACTTATGTTCATTCCATAATTAAAATATGTAAATAGTATTCTCTTAATAATACAGCCTATGTTTTGGCATCCAGGTTTCCCTCCTGTTCTCATCCACATGCAGCCTATGTTCATATGGAACACATACAGGTCAGATTCCATTAGAGAAACAAGAATCTCAAAAACTGTATTTTATTAGAAAGTCTGTTGAAAAAACAATCAAGGAAAGACTCAGTCTTCTGTAAGTGTTGTATCTCAAGTACCAACAGTGCTTAAGATACTGAAAAAAAGGTTTTTTTTCTCCTGAAATGATAACCATAAGTGAATTGTCCAGGTAGAATCAGTGATATCTTCATGTTATGGGAAAAAAAAGAAATAATTAGTTGCACTGATTTACTTCAACTAAGGATGAATAAACTTATAGCATTTTAATCAGTTCAATTCTGTAAGAGGCTACTCCAAGATAACTCAACTCTTCAGTAAATGAAAGATTACAGATGAAAATTTAAAAAACTTTTATACCTTTTTACTCCTATTAGGAATGAACTGTTATATAGCTGTGGAAAACTGGTTTGTATTAAGCCATTTCTTATCGATATCAAGGATATTTCAGTCCTTTAAACTGAAGTGAGATTATAAAATAGTTTAAGTTTATGGTATGGCATCTGGGAAATAAATCCATTTCTGAACTGTGCGTTCTATTTTAATTCTAGGAGAAATTTCAAATTTTTTTGTCTGTCTTTCACCAGTACCTCAAGTGACTATCACCTTTCCTATTATTTTTGTTGGTTCATTTTGTTTGTTGTTTGGGTTTTTTTGTTTGTTTATTTTGTGATTTTATCAGCTGTCATTGACCAACTTCAGGCCATACTTGTCTGTGTGTTAAGGAGGCTGAACCACCTAAGGGAACTGAAATGAATAATTCAAACTTTTCATAATATTTAATTCAAAATGAACAAAAAAAGAAGACTAAAACTTGAGTTTAAGCTAGCTTTATGTAAGGGTACCTTTATAGTCAAAGGGTAGAAAGAGACATTTGTAGGCAATGATTCATTTTATCTTATAGGAAAAGGAGAAAAGATGGTCAAATGCCCCTTTCCCAGAAAATAACAGTAGTTAATATCCAACGTAATCTGAAAAACCCCATTTGAAATTTATCAGACTGATCATACTGATTCATCATACTGATTCCCCAAAACCATGGAATAAAATATATTTGAGTATCTATGGCTTACTTCTGTAATTCCTTTTAATAATATGCTGCTCTAACAGTGCTAACTGAAACAATATCTTCTATAGTGAGTTACAAAATCTGTCTTTTTGTTTTCCCTGAAATGAGAGGGAATTCTTACTTTTCTCACTTTAAAATGATGTTAAAAGATATTCTAAAACAAGATGTCAAGCGCTGATTAACTAGTCTGTAACTCATGAACACAGCAGATGCATCATTTTGTTAACAGCTTTTCCACTGTTGTGGTTGATAACAAGTGAAGAAACAAATTTCTTCTGAAACAAAAAGATTTTTTATCTGCTCTTTTCTGATACATCTATTGGTGGTATTAATAATAATTTCATAAAATTATGCCTTTCTACTTAGACGGACATGATGCATAAATTAAATCAGTGCAACTTCTTTAACTTAATGAGAAAAAGCATTTGTGTAGTCAGAATTGTCATGCAAAAAAATACATAAAGTACCATTATGTAACAGGGAAAGACATAGCAGCATGAAAGAATTACAGAAATTTAATTTTCACTAGAATAAAAGTGTGTGGACCTAGAATATGCAAAGTTAAAATTACATTTTAATTTAAGCTCATTAAACATGATTATGCATAATAATAAAATTCAAATAAAGAAAAGTCAATCTTTAAAAGTTGAAGAACAGCACAGATCATTGTACAAAAATGTATAGAAATTAAGGTTGGACTATAAAGTTTAGAGCAAAGAGTTTGACTGAGAATTCTGAAATAGGGGAGGGTGGGAAATTGCAGAGGAAATTGAGTTCCCTTCTATTTTCTAAAAGTAATGTTTTCTTCAATCTACGCAATGTCCCTTGAAACAGAACATACATGTTTATTTCCATCCTTCAAAATAATACTGGCAGGACTTCAGGCACATGGGGTTTTTCCCCCCCTAAAAGCAGTGTTTCTCAGTATAAATAGATTCCAGTATTTTTCCTCTTTTTTTACACTTGTTTGTATATTCCCATATGTACTATTTGCAAGAATTTTTACTCAGGCTTAGAAGAAATGACAGTCTGTTATGATCCATGCGAACATATATCTCAGTATGACATTCAGAGTGCCCCAAGGGGAAAGAAATCAAACCAAAACAAATTATTTTTACATTCAAAATACAATAGCTTCAGAAACAGAATGTCACTTATATTTGATTATCTCATCCTCAAAAAAAATTAAATTAAATTTTGGGTGAGATTTTCTAACCGATAGCTTTCTGTAGATATACTTGTAATTTAAATAGTAGGACACAAAATATTTCCTTTAAAGATACAGCCACACCTACTGCAGAAGCTTAATTGAAGATAGTTCCTTGCCTTATCCAACATTGCTAAAATTTTATACCTCGGTTATTATATATATACATGAGTATATGGCTATATTTTGTATTACATCTACATACACAGTATTATTGATCTTTAAGGTCCCTACTAACACAAAGCCTTCTATGATATACAATTTTATGTCATACATACTAAAAACTGTGTACTTTTTCTTTAATGTGGTTTATTTTTGTTAAATTAAACTATTAATTTTCCTATTACTTACAAAAACTATGGCCATGAAAACTCTCAAACCCTCTCAAAATGTTTTGTATGTTTCAAAATTGAAATTAATTTAATTGCATTCTTATTCTAACATTCATGGGTTTCTTTGAAAAGTCAAGCTATTATAACCACAGAAGTCTCGAATCAGTTAATCCTGGTGCTAGAAGAAAACCAAAGCCAAAAATTTCCTCTTTCAAGTTTTCAGGCCAGCTCTATTCTTTAAAATGAAATCTTCCATGAACAAGCACTGTCATCTGTCACACCACAAGCACATCTTTGACATTCAAAGCTTACTTAAAAGGACTGTCTTACAAATGTCTCCCACTCGTACACCACACTTTTTTAGTTGCAGGGATTTCAAAAAACACTTGAAAAGATGGAGGAGGAAGTGAAATAAACTTGCAACATATGAAGTGCATGTATTGCACGCATGCATAACCATCTGTAGGCCAAGCTTTGAAGTCCTTTTTTGGCAAAACTGAAGCGTCTTATCCTTATTTCCTCAAATACTCGGGAGAAAAAACCACTTCTTTCAAGCCAGTCCTGGCAGCAAAAACATTTTGTCCAAAAGAACCACATAACAAGTGATTTAACATGTGCCAGGAAGAATTTGAAAAGAGGAAAGCATGGTTTTAACAGATATTTTGTAGTGGGGGAGCAGTTGTGAAATTACTAAGACACTCTTTTTTTTCAAATATATTCTTATCTTGGTAATCCCTCTTTATCATGAAGGTAGATATACTTTTTCAGTAAAGTATCCCTTGTACAGTTTGGGCAGCACAAGTACAGCAGTAGCAACATGAATTAAATTACCTTTTTAAAGGTATAATTAGTCTTTGAAAATGGATTCATTTTCTCCCTAGCAAGCTGAGGTTTTTGTGCCTTTTTTGTTTTGTTTAATTTTGTTTTCAAGAGAATTAACAGAGTATCAATATTAGTAGATAAGGAAAAATCTGATAAATTAAATGGAACTAATTTCATAATTGGCAGATAAAAATTGGAATCAAGTACCATATGCACATGCATAAATTAAGCTTCTTTCCAGCTTGTTTCCTTCAGTCAAGGAATGCTGTTTCCTTTTTTCCCCTACTGCTTTTCCCTAAATTAGTGTTGCACCAGGAAAAATCTAGCATGTCTACTCTCTGAGTGACCACCAGTGAGAGACTGACCAAAGCCAGTTCAGATCAGTGAACAAACTTTTATAGGGTTCATTGGTCAGATCAAAAAGAGAAATATAATCCAAAGCATAAGTCTCTTCTCCCTATATGGAACAATTTGTTCAAAACCAATCAAACCAACAAATAAGTTATATCAGATATATATTGATGCTTTTAGAACTCTTCTTCTGTACAGTATATATCTTTTGCTATTCTCACTTTTCCAAATTGATGAAGTTACATGAAATTACATGAATTGATGAAATTACATGAAGAGGATGTCCATTAGAAGCCTTCCTTAAGAAGCTATGATCTACTGTGAATAAAAGTGATCAGAACGATGAGAAAATTAGGACGAAGAGAAAAGGTAAACTTTGATAGGCTTGTAATTCCAATTTTCCTTTTCACTCTTGATCTTTTCTGATTATTATATTTCTTCCTGTTTTTCAGAAGTAACAATCTGTATCATCCATTTCATAGATAAAAGTGCATGTCTGCCACTAACAGTTTCATAGCAATGAAAATTATCATCCTTATCCCATAACAAACTTTGCCAAAGTGCATAAGAACTGCATGAGATTGTTATATATTCTGAAAAAATCCTTGTTTTATAAGAAAATGAGACAATCCCTAGCTTTTTGGTGCTTTAGGCCATGGTTTATTAGTTCAGTACAAATACTTTTGCTCTGAACATTCAGAATTGTAAATGATTGGTCTGTTTGATCTTTAGTGAATCATGCCTTTACACCTCACATGAACTTTTGGGAAACAGAATATTTTAAGTTTTGCAAACTAAATACTGTTCATTTATTATGCTCCTTTTTCCCCCTAATGATCAGTTTTATTCAGAACAAAGAATTAGCTTTAAGGGTCTGTTTTGATATAAACCAACCAACACTGAAACACATCTGTTTGAAATCAACACAGTGGGGGAACACTGTGGTTTTTTGTAAACATGCTTTTGTCTTACCTAACACTGAAGCATATATTAAAATTAAATAAATAAAACAGATGTAGGAGAAATGGGATACATCAAGGTGAGAAGTGCAAAAAAAAAAAGGAACGAAGTGGAATAAAAATATGTTTAAATTTTATATATATTAATATGTTCTGGTTCACACTGTAGCTCTCCCTCTAAAGAGCCGAGAAAAAAAACATTGGTTTGCTTTGGATAAATTTGTGGCCTCAATAAGAAAAATTGGCACAATGTAGTGCAGTCTAGACACTGTAAAAGGAAGTTAAGCTAAGTTGACTGCCTTGTGAATGCTGTCAGAAGCCTAAACTGTGAAAGGAAGTTCCAAATTATATTACCTTTTGGGAGCTTGCTTTGTCATTTCAGGCCTCTAAAGCAGGTTTTGGACTGAAACACTGACTTGCATTTCTTATACTGTGGTAGATACTAGCATTTATAAAGAAACAAGAGGAAAAAAAAAACAAACTTACCATTCTAAACAAGATGGGAAACAATGGCAGAAAATAGGAAGAAGATGAAGGAAAAACAAAAAACCGAATTGGTTATTTAAATATAAAATTGGAGAAAGAGAAGCAACATTTCCTAGGGAGTAAAGAGTATGGAGGGTGCATTTGCCTCCTACAAGTCCTATAAACATACTCTGAGACTTCACTCCAAGCTGGAATTTCTTCTGTGACAATAAGACGATGTCTACACTAGCATAGTGAGTGCAAATAGAAGTGGATCCATAGAGCGGAGTAGCCAGTGCTGAGACACTAATGTCCACAATGTACATATTTCACAGATTTTTTTATTCTTCAATCTGATTCAACTCTGATGTCGTGAACTACATGCACGTATAGCATTTTGGTATAGTCAGGAATCACATTTTTCAGCTTCATCTGAAGGAAATTCAGTTCAAGAACTTGGGTACCATTCCATGATGAAAACTAAAGCACAGTAGCAGGGATAATGGGAATCATAGAATCATAGAATCAGCCGGGTTGGAAAGGACCTCTGAGATCACCAAGTCCAACCCTTGATCCAACACCACCGTGGTTATTAAACCATGGCACTAAGTGCCACATCCAGTCTCATCTTAAAAACCTCCAGGGATGGAGAATCCACCACCTCTCTGGGCAGCCCATTCCAATGCCTGATTACCCTCTCTGTAAAGAATTTCTTTCTAATATCCAATCTAAAACTCCCCTGGAAGAGCTTAAGACCATGCCCTCTTGTCTTACGGATAGTTGCCTGGGAGAAGAGACCATCCCCCACCTGGCTCCAACCTCCTTTCAGGTAGTTGTAGAGAGTGATGAGGTCTCCCCTGAGCCTCCTCTTCTCCAGGCTAAACAACCCCAGCTCCCTCAGCCTCTCCTCACAGGACTTGTGTTCGAGTCCCTTCACCATCCTTGTTGCTCTTCTCCAGACCCGCTCCAGCACCTCAATATCCTTCCTGAACTGAGGGGCCCAGAACTGGACACAGTACTCCAGGTGTGGCCTCACCAGCACTGAGTACAGGGGAAGAATCACTTCCCTGGTCCTGTTGGCCACACTGTTCCTTCTTGGCCTTCTTGGCCAGCTGGGCACACTGCTGGCTCATGTTCAGCTGCCTCCAGCCACTCTGTGCCCAGCCTGTAGCACTGCGGGGAGTTGTTGTGGCCAAAGTGCAGGACCCGGCACTTGGCCTCGTTGAACCTCATCCCATTGGAATCAGCCCAACTCTCCAGTCTGTCCAGGTCCCTCTGCAGAGCCCTCCTGCCTTCCA
>VZRE01007538.1:0-66480 GCA_013396775.1 Cephalopterus ornatus | reverse complement strand
TCCAAGCTGTGGGCTGCCAAGTTTTTCAGGAGTATGCTGTGGGAGACGGTGTCAAAGGCTTTGCTGAAGTCCAGATAGACCACACCCACAGCCTTCCCTTCATCCACCAGGCGGGTCACCTGATCATAAAAGGAGATCAGGTTGGTCAGACAGGACCTGCCCTTCCTAAACCCGTGCTGGCTTGGGTCTGATCCCTTGTCCATCCTGTAGGTGCTGTGTGATTGCACCCAGATGATCTGCTCCATAACCTTGCCAGGCACTGAGGTCAGGCTGACAGGCCTGTAGTTTCCAGGGTCTTCCTTCTGACCCTTTTTGTGGATTGGCGTGACATTCGCCAGCTTCCAGTCATCTGGGACCTCCCCTGTGAGCCAGGACTGTTGGTAAATGACGGAAAGCAGCTTGGTGAGCTCTTCTGTCAGCTCCCTCATCACCCTAGGATGGATTCTATCTATAGACTTGTGAGGTTCCAAGTGGCTCAGCAGGTTTCCTCCTGGATTACAAGGGGGCTATTCAGCTTTTTACCTCTGTCAAGTTCCAGAAGCCAGTTGCCCTGAGGACAACCTGTCTTACTGTTGAAAACTGAGGTAAAGAAGATGTTAAGTACCTCAGCCTTTTCCTCATCTTTGATAACTATGTTCCCCCACATGTCCAATAAACAGTGGAGGTTTTCTTTGTCTCTCCTTTTGCTATTGATGTATCTATAGAAAGACTTTTTGTTATCCTTGTTATTCATTCAAAATGTCACTCCTAATCTGTGAGAATTCGGCTGACACATTATGCAAATAAAATATCCAGGGTGCTCTATCTACTTCCTCTTGTAGTCTTCATGATGTCTGATCTGGACCTTTTCCATTCTGTGAAAATATTCCTCGAATGGCCATCAAAAATCTTCTTTTACATTTCCACTTGAAAAAAGTCCAGACACACAGGCAAATAATATTAGCAGTCAGTATTGCAGTGTTTCTACTCTGCAGTTCTGATACATCCACAAAAACCATGAAAAATGTTTTTTTCCAAAGGGTAGTGGAAGGTTTTGATATTAATATCTGACTTTTTTTGGTGGTAAATAAAAAGACAATGTCAAATTTTTATCTCTATCATCAGTCTACTTTTTTTGATTGGTTAAAGAATGTGAAGGAGAAATTTATAATGAGGCAAAAGCAAATTGGGTCAGAATTTCCTAGATTCCCTTCTCCTTTCTTCCTTTATTAGGTGGACACAACTCCAGGTTTTACAAAAAGCTGTACCTACGTAGAAAAAAGTAGGACATTAACATTATTTACTTTATATTTGAAATAGAACCACGGGAAGACAAATTGGCAAAATTTGTCTAATTCGTATATAACACTCTCTAAAGAACTTTGAATACCATCTCAACATCCCCCTACTTTAGGTGCTGCACTGAGAAGTAGAGGCATTTCAACAGTGAGTGGCATGATTTATTTGTCCACAAAAGTGGTACAGGTAAGGATGAAAAGTGTCTAGGCTTACCAACATTGTAAGATTGTTTTCCTACCTTGTCCTTTCTCTTGAAAGAGGGAACTGTGACAAGAGCAATTTTGTATTTTTTTTCCCTTCTGAACTATTATAAAGATGCCTGGTATCATCAATATTTTGTTTTCTCCTTAGTAGAATCATCTGTCATGGCAAATTAGTTTTACGCAATATCAGAGTCAGGGTGACAGGACTTTGTGAACTCTCCCTGTCTACCACAAGAAGGTGCAAAAACCTTGCAAAGGTTGCTGTTAGAACATAATGTAGTCTTATAGTAATTTCTCCTTCATTATTCTGCAGTTTCCTATGTTAGAAACTCTTAGGTGCAGAAGAGTATGTCCAATAGCAGCTCTTGAATTAATTTTGTTGTTAATTTTGATTTTGAATGTTTTACTGACATAATCAGGCTGAAAAGGCTTCAGGAAGAGTTAGATAGACTAAGGATTCCCAGAGAACTTCTCCCATGTGTCTTTCCACAATACATGCTTTTCTAGTTCTGGTCTCATTGCAAGTCCATTTCAACTGTTTTTGTATTACTTGGATCTAAATGTTTGAAGGGCAGCATTCATCCAGAGTACATTCACTTGAACAGAAGCAAATAAAATACTATTCTAGTAGCTGGAAAAGTATATTCTTGATCCTTTCTGACATTTTAATTTCATTTCTTCCTAAGTTAAAAATTTAGGTAAGTGGGAAAATGCCAATAAAGGAAGAAACAAATGGAATAAATCCCTTAACTGTGAAAAATTGGACTTCAGTCTAGGTGAGAGATTGATATTATTTGTATTTTTTGAGTGTTTTGTCACAATATTAATCAGTTCTGCCTTCTAAACAAGGGATAAAAACTATCAAAATAGGTATATAATTGGTAAGAAAGATCAGACTTCCATGCTTCGACAATAATCCCCAATGAAATGTTCTGGGTGTAATTATTTTATTATCAGCTCTGTCAAATACCCCTTGAGTTATCATAATAAGATTAATATCATAATAAGATTACACAAATCTTCGTTCGCGAAGCCTAGCCATGATGATGATATCATAATTAAATATAAGTTGACATAATTAAATATAACTCACTGTAGATCTTCCACCAAGAAAATAAAAATCTTTAATATAATGATTAAAAAAAAAAAAAAAGGAAAAAAAAAAGGAAACTACCAAAAAAAAATCCCCAATAAAAATTATTATAGCAACTTCTTGAAGAACAATTCTGGGACAAGCCAAAAAATTATGAATGTCAAATGGCTTCATGACTGTTTCACATATGTTCCGTATAATGATGTACTCATTAATTCCCCTCGTTTCACTGTCACTCTAAAATTACTTTCACATCTGTTTTTGACAAATGGAACTGTGCTTTTACATTAGGCAGATGAAACTAGAGTCAGATCCAAGAAAAAAATTAAGCACAGTATAGACTTCTCATGTAGCTGATGGATTCAATATTTAATAACTGAATAAACTGGCAGAAGACTGCATAGCAGGTAAATGTGAAATCATATTTAGATTAAACCTTCTTAAAAAATCTGGTTATAATGAGTTATTTCTTCTCAAATACATGGCTAAGGGAAGAAGCTTATCTAAACTGATTAAGTTAACTTTTCTGTTTTATTTGATCAAATCTTTCTGATGAAGTGGGAAAACCCTTCAGTTCCAAGAGTCAGTCATTAAAAACACTCTAAGGACTTTCAATTATTTCAACTAGGCATGAAGTTGCCTCTGTTCTGTGCTTCTTTCACTTTGGAAACTTCTGATTTGTCAAATTTGTTTTAAAGTGAACTACATGTTAGATGTCTTTCTAGATATAGTGGTTAAATAGAAAAAAAATAGAATTTAATCAAATATAATTAAATAGGAAAGTTGTGTGTGTTGACCTTAAAGCTGTTTCTCAAGAGCAGCCCAATGCAGACACGTTCTTATAAGAAGCAACTTTAAACACAACAGGTTACAATGGTCTAGCTGAACAGTTATTATTAGTCCAGTCATAAAGGCACTAACCCTTAAAGCCTAAGTGACCTAGGAAAAAAAACTTCACTTATAACAAAGTTCAAATTGTTACAGAGGCACATACGGACTCATATACATACGCTCTCTCATACACATATACTTATAATCTCTTAACATCCTCACCTTTTCTTCAATATAGGGCTCAACTTTCTGTCCCCTTCTGGGTCTTAGGGTCAAAGGCATCAATATTCACTAAGAAGGATCTGGGGAGTGGGCATTTGAAAGGGTCATCAGCACCCCAGCTCCTCCATAGAGGGAACTATAATTTTTGACAGGGGTGTTTATTCCTCCTCATTCTAAGGTCTAATTCCATGTATTTTCTAAAATTTTCTAAACTTTGTCCTTTCTTCACTGGTCTCCATTTCCACATAATATCCATATTTATAATCCCTAAGAAAAGGTTTGCCTTGACCCCCATGTTTTATCCCTTTAATGACAAATAATTGATCATTGATTAGTTCACAGACACGGATCCTCTGTCATCATCATCTCTAAACAGTTTCAAGGCCTTTGTTATCATGCAGTCAGTTCTCTACACTATTTTATTCTAGGCTCACAGTTTATTCTACACATACCCCTTTGGATTTAGCATTTAGCAGTTGCAGAGGTCTATCAAAATTATTAGAAGAAGTATTAGAACAATGTCATTACACAAGTAAGCTAAACCAAAACCAAAGTAAGTCATAATCACCTGGATGTTTGACAACTGCTGTGACAGCTAAGCCAGGTAAATAAAACTGCAGGGCTACACGGAGAGATATTAGATCTGCTAATGTTGAAAATTCATATTTCATACTTAGGGCTTGTAGAATAGGGTAGAATGTGATTGGGGTCTTTCGCCTGTCTAAGAATTGTTTGTATGCTTTAGCCGATATGTATTTAATGTTGATATACAGAAATATTACTCAGTAAATACAAACTACAGTTCATAGCAAATGCAAAAATCTTTTGCCTGTGGAATCATACTATCAGTTGTTGATCTAGTCAAGCCTTACATTTTCGATGGACCAAAAAAATAAAGAAGAAATACACAAAAGCAAAATAAGAATAGAAACTGCTATGCTATGACTGACTATAGCTGTTTGATTTTTGTTTTATTCTGGGCAGGTGTGTCTTGCCTCTGAGAGGAAAATTAATTCAGGCAAGTACTTTATCTTCTAATTACTGTTTAATAAGGAAGCAGAATCACACAGATGGAAACACATTTTTTTGTCTTTCTTTGTGACAGAAAGGATATCAGAGAATGTCTTCAGGAGAAGCTTAAAATGCCTAAGTGGTGTTTGTAAGTATCTTCTAAATAAGCAGATTATTCTGTTCTTTCAGTGTTCTCCACAAACTTCCTGTGGAGTTAACACCAAGTAACTTCTCACACTGTGTATATGATTTGTTTGGGATCTATGTGTGCAAGAAGAGCAGGTGCAGGGCCCAGGGGTCTGGAATCCTGGTTCTTAAAAGTTAGTCATTGCAATACTTAGTGTTATGTCACCTCCACCCTTTTGGCTCTTTTCCCAAATTCACAGTGCATGGAAAACAGAGGGAGGTAAAAGATTGTCATAATGCTTTCAGTCAGAGACAGAAATGTAATCTTTATCTCAGTTTTATCACCCCTCAGCTGGCCTTAATCTTACAGGCTGCAAGACGTACAGAACTATCTTTCATTTAATCTATATTCTTTATCAGTAGGTTTACTACAGTTAATAAGTTACTACAGTTAATAAGACTATAATTGTACAGGACCCTCTAAATAGGTGTGTAGTGGATGACATCACTAAGAATACATGAGAGAATGACAAATTTAAATTCAAATTCTCGTTTCAGATCATATGTCCCCTGATATTTGTTGGCAAAAAAACTCAACAAACAAACACACTGGTCATCTACCCTGTAATTTGACAGAAACAAAGAGATATATTAGGAAATAGTATATTAAATATAATTAAAACATTAAAAAATCCTCCTATCAATCAGAAAAGATTTTTTCTTTGTGATTTATGAGTCCTTTTAATGTTATTTATTAAAAGGAAATATTTTCTTAAATGATCTGTGAAAAGTTTTCATGAGATTTTATGAGACACTTTGTTACCAGACTGAAGATGTAGAAGGCCCAAAGCTCAATTATATATACAAACCCACATATCCATTACATTCATATTTTCATGTATGGCCTGACCCAAAGCCAACTGAAATTTGGACTTGTTTTCCATTTACTTCAGTGAGCCTCAAAGTATGGTTCTTACTTAGTAATTTCATTGTGTTTGGGTAAAAATGCATGAAATTATGCATTCCTTAAGTGTTTGCATACTGAAGTTCAAGGATTTATAACAGCTATAGTAGTCCACAGTGTGGAATTCTGAGATTTGAATTAATGCTAATTCAGCTCAGAAATTAAATTTCTTATGGAAATATGTTTTTCCTGTCTAAAGTTCTTCTATTAATGTGTTCATCATACTATATACTTTGATATACCTTAAGCAATTTTCACAATGTTAACTAAAAATTTCAAATAAATTATCAAATAATTTGATAATTCTAATATAATAAATATAAAAAGATAGAAAATATATATAAATATATAAAAACATAAAAATAATAAATTGATAATAATTTATGAAATAAATACTTTAAATGGACTGGAAACTTGAATTTACTCTTACAGATCGTGTTAGAATACATTCTGTGGTTTTCCATCTTACTGCACATTATGGAAACTTATCTTGGCTAAATATGTTATGGGGAGTAGAGGAGGAAAGTATTAGCATTAACTCTAAGAAAACCTCTAGTTCATTTGAAGAGTCTTGTCTTCTATCCAAATACACTTTCAGATTAAAGTATTTATTCTATAAAAATAGCTTTATATTTATGATGATTACAATATTCCCAGACTTTCCTGTGCTATGTATTCATATAGAAAAAAAAATTGTTTGTGGTAGCAAAGAGATAAGGATCATCTGGATTTGGTTTATAGTGGTGGGATAGCAAGTCATACTAACAATGAGAATGTTTTTAATTTATCTAAATCTAAACTGTTTATCCTTCCATTAGATGTCTTGCATTACTGCATAATCATTTCAATGTTTCAATTTTTTTATGTCAAATACAGTAGTAAAAGACTAACTATTGTTTCAGTGCTTTAAACTTAGAGCATATTTGAAGATATAAATTGCATCTTAAAACTTATACTTCTATTCAGTATTTTACCATTTTTGGTGAGGAAAAAATGAAATATCCTATTTAATAAATAAAAGTAACAAAATAAAGTGACTTTAATGTTACAAGATGCTTATTAGTAAAGGTAAGAAACAAGACTTCTAAGTCCCATTTCTATTCTTTATTGTTAAAACATGCTACCACATAAGAACAGAAAGGAAACAAAGAATCAACAGCCAACTCCTGTTTTCATGAAAAACTTATTTTCTAAAAAAAAGATCCCTAGATTAAATATTTTCAGAATAGCAATGCACTCCGTGCTGAATATCTAGAGAGTGTCAGACTGAATCCTCTTTCCTTTTTCAGTCTTCTTGATTCTCACAATGTTAAAACACTGGAAGACAGGAAGATAATTAAAAAATATTCATCCATATTTTTTTCCCTAAGTATCTTTATAACCCACAGCTACAGGTGATGATTATGATGGATATAAGTGCTTCCCATTCCACTATCTGTTCTGTATAACCTTCAGGAAGAGTAGTCAGAATGTTACCAAGATGATAGGCATAGCAACAATGGTCAGTTGTAGTATCATGGAGGTGTCAGTCCCTGTGATGGTGGTCTCTGCCATTTCCTCCCTCCTCCTTCCTGGGCAAGGGCTCAGGAATGGCTTTTAGGAGAGAGTGAAAAACTGTATTTGCTACTTCTGAGGCCAGTGCTTCTTCCCCGTAGGGCAGGAAATTGGTGGTTGACCTGTTTTCCTCTGGTCATACTTCCTGTAGGTTTTCCCCTTAGAAATGAGCATAAGCCATCTCTGTAGGAGTAAGAGAGAAACCAAATTATTATGGTACATTGCAGATGGAAAAAACGGTGGAGGGACAGAAGGTTGTTGATTGATCAGAAATATAAAAATGAGGAACCACAGATAGAGACTGAGCAGAGAACCCTTTATGGGCCTAATGATGTTCTACCAACAGAAGAAGTAAGTCTCAGAGTTAGCAAGATCCCTTTCTTTAATCTCTTCTTCCTGATGGTGGTTGTTTAGGACTAGAACAAAAATTGGTGAAAATTTAATTGAAAGAACATTGTTTAAAACTGCAGAATGTCTTTCCACCCCAATCCTATTTTTTGTCAGAATACAAAGTGAAATACAATTTTTCTGAAGTGGTAAACACTCAAATCAACTGAGTCAGAAAAATTTGAAAGCAACTCTTTTGTTGCATAAGAAAGAGTTCCACAATTACCAATTAATTTCTTGGTTGTAACACAATATGGTCTTCTTTTGGAAGCCTTCTTCCCATCTTTATGCTTTGTTCCCTATTTGTAATTACCAAGGAGTCTTCCTGTCCTTATCTGCATTGCAGGCTCCCTACTTTTTATGCCTTGTTGTGTACCTGCCCCACTTAGCACTCCAGGAGATGACACCAATAGAATTATCCTTAGTTACTCCAAGAAAAGAACAATTTTTTGCTTGGCCTTACTTAGTCACAACTCAATTGTAACGCAAGATAAGCAGGTGATTTTCATTTCTGCTTCCCAAACTTATTAAAAAAAAAAAAAAAGGAACATATATAGTAAACATTGCCAAAACAAATGGAAGTTATACCATCTATTGCACTGGGCAAGTATACAGTAAAAACAACAAAAACCCACAACATATGTTTTATATGGAATAGAAATAGATGTGAGTGGTTTTAAGAGAATTTCTAAGGGAAACTGCAATGTGTTTCAGTGGGTTTTTGCGTCCAAAGACAAGAAGAGTTACTAAGTAGGACAAATAAAGCATATATAGTCTTGAACTTCTGGTTGAGAGCTGAACTCTCTAGATGAGCATTTACTTCCTTCTCAGATAAAACAGAAGAAATGTAAAGAAAGAAGGACATCCACTGTGAATTCTTATTCACAAGAGTCTGATGGACACAAACCAGTTGATCCACTGCAGAAAACTGTTATCTAGCCTTGTTAGCCTTGTTCATTCCTTATCAGTTTAACAACATTACAGAATCATAGAATCTTAGAATAGTTTGGGTTGTAAGGGACTTTAAATATCATCTGGTTTCAGCCCCCCCTGCCATGGGCAGGCATACCTTTCATTAGACTGGGTATTGTATTGTCCTTTTCAGGAAACAAAGGTCATTATTAAATGTGATTGCCACAGTTCCTTTTCCTATAATAGTTAATATTGCCCTTTCCACAATTTGTCATCAAATAAAATTCAGAAATTTTTCACCAAACCAAATTGTTTCTCAAAATATGATACCTCCTCAGAAATAAAATAAATATTATACCATGGATAATAAATCTAATCTTACAGGTAGCAAACTGAAATTATTGGCCGGAATGAAACCTTGTGTAATGCCCTGTTTATTTAAAGGTTAAGTTAAGACCTTCTGGAGTATATGTGAAATTCCATTTTATCCAACTTTGGAACTGACCCTGACTTATCGAAATTAAATCATTTAAGACAAACTTCTTTGCACGCAAAATGTTCTGGACGTCCTTTATGACTTTATGTTCACAGTACAGAAGACTAGAAGAAACATTTTATTCTTGGGAATCTAATTAATCCTATCTTTATAAATAAATCTTCCTTCCTTTCTCAGCTCCACATCTTTTTCTCCAGGGGGTTTTGTGTCACTTTTGTTCCAAGATTTCAGTTTACAACTTCTCCATTTCCTCTCTGATCCAGGAAATCTCACAGAAGTTCTTCTCTCAATCTCACAGAAGTTTATGAATTCTCTGACAGCTCTTTTTTTCTCAGAGCTTTCGCTCCATTTTAGTCACAAAGTGCTTAGGGTTGGAAAGGAGCTCTGCAGGTTGTCTAGGCCAATCCCCCTGCTAAAACAGCTTCACCTAGAGCAGGTTACATAGGATCATGTCCAGGAGTGTTTTGAATATCACCAGAGAAGGACACTCCACAACTTCTCTAGGCAGCTTGTTCACCCTCTGAAAAATGCTCTGTCACCCTAACAGTACAGTTTTTCCTTGTATAAATAGGGAATTTCCTGTGTTTCAGTTTGTGCCCTTGTCCTTTGTCATGTTGCTGGATACCACTGAAAAGAGCGTCCCCAACCTCTTGGCACACACCCTCAAGATATTTGTATTCATTGATAAGATCCCCTCTCAGTTGTCTCTTACCAAGGCTGAACAGGCCCAGCTTCCTCAACCTTCCCCAATAAGAGAGACACTTCAGTCCCCTAATCATTTTCATAGCCCTCCAGTTACTGGACTTTCTCCAGTAATTTCTTATCTTAAGTCCAGTGAGCAGTTGTTTCTTTGCACAATTTGCTGCAGTGGACAAAAGTCTTTCAGCAATCTTAAACAATGATTAAGCCAAGTAACAGTCACAGCTATATTAAATGTAAGTGGAAATGATGCTTGAAGAATGTCATCTTCATATCGTTTGTTCTGTCTTAACCATAGAGAGGTTATTTTTTAGATTTTTACTTTTTACGAGTGCTAGTTTTTACTGTTTCATTACAAAAAAGTCATTGAGGTCTCCTTGAAAGAAGAAACAATTGTTGTAAAGCTTAGCATCAGGGCTGATATGCTAAATAGATGTTTATAATGTTGGCATGAATTGAGCTATATGTCATTTCAATTATCTCTTCAAAATTGTTCCCCAGTTATTATTTAAGACCTCAAGAGCAGCTGTAGCAGGATGTTTCTGAACCGATTTTCTACAGTGAGCTAAGAGCTCAGATAGCAAAACACAAGTGTTGATTTAAAAGCAGTGAACCAGTAAATAACAAATTAATAAGGTCTAACTGAATAACAGTATAGTGTAATTTATGAAGTAAAGAGAAATATTGATAAAGGAATGCAAATATGGAATATGTTCCAATATTCCAGGGCAGAGTCAACCATGTTTTGTTTTACCATTTGTAGCATTTTGTGCACTTTAGCAATGTTGCTATTAATTAATTAAGAGAACTAGTAAAAAATATTTGCAAGATTATAACCTAAGAAATTGTTATCTTCAAACTAATTTATCTTCCAATAAAATTCATGTTATTAAGGTGATTGCAAGAACATTCCAGCAACTTAAAGGGGAAAAAAAAGTATATTTTTTTCTCTATTTTTTTAAAGTTACAATCCTTTTGCTTTCATTATCTCTTTTTCCATCTATGTTCAACAATAACAAAACCAATAATTTTTCACACATAATTTCTGGAATTACACTTGTCACTACTTGATTTTGAGAAAAAACAAAGTACTCCTTTAAACAAGAGGAATACATTACAAGTCAATCTGAAAAAAAAGTCCTTACATATCAAATGTACTTAAAACATGGACGTATAAGTGATATAGAATTTTTAGGTACCTGCTTAGAATACTGATCATATGCTGAACTGATTGAATCAAAATTAAATGATTAAGATTATTTCTGAAAAGTGAACAAGGTCTATGTTATACATATTCCCTACCTGAAATTACACATCTTATTTCAGATTTACTTCATTTGTGTTTGGGATTTTTTTGTGCTGTCTGCACCTATTCCACACACCCTTTATTATATAATACTCCACACAATTATAATTTAAAACGAACATTAGGAACAAAATAAATTTGAAAACACTTAAAAACACTTAAAAGCATTTTCAAGTTGGTTTTTTTTTTTTTTGTAATTTATTTTTTGAAGGAATGCTAAAATCCTGAAGATATCAAGCTATTTTTTTTCACTAACTTGTAAAGCAACTTGTGCACTGAGCTGTGTTTGACATTCTTAGATAATGAAATAAGAAAGACAAACAAAGAACTTAAAGCTGCCGAGCTGTGGCAAAATGTTCTTTCCAAGATCATTCTTCATACAAAAGATTTTAGAAGTGTGGATAGACTCCATCACTGACATATTTATTCTCTGTGGTGAACTTATAGTAGCAAAGGTGCTACCACTCAGAACATGAATGGCATTTATTTTAAACTACCTGGACAGCCTGGAATACGAGCATATAAAGTAGCTCCAAGTACAGGACTGATGAAATAGAAACTGATTCTCAATTTTTTCAATTTTTTACACATTTCTATCTTACTTCTCCCTTCTTCATAGGTGTTTGTATGTAACAACTTTACATAAATAAATGAGAGAGATAGCCAGGTGCGTATGTCAAAAACAGTATTTACTAGAAAATGCAATTTGTCTACAAAATTTCTGTATATTTCTTTCTGATCCTTTTAATAAACAAATTCAGATAGGCAACAGTAATAATGAAACTTGAAAGATTATAATTACACTTTAGCTATTTATGACATCCTAGTGCTACCATAGTGGAGAGTTGTTTACAAATTAGGCTGACCTCTCTTTTCCCCAGGAAAGTAAAAAAAGAAAACCACAAAGATTGCTGGGAAAATAGCTGGGAAATTTTTATCAGTATTGTAAGGAACTACAGTCTCCAGAAACCTGACTTAAAGATTAGTATTACGTGGCAGGTCTGATCTTTCATTTTCATTTCTTTTTTTATTTTACAAAGTTGCTAATTACATGTCAGATTACAAGCAGGTAGCATTTTGTTTTCTTGTTAACTTTCAGTTCTGAAAGAATTACATAAAATAGATTTTGTTATCCCATGCAAAACCCTAGGATTCTCTTGGATTAGGGACTGGTTCTCGAAATAGCTACTCAGTCTATAACAAACTGTCAGTACAGAAAACTGTAATTTAAGAATAGAAAGCAACACCATTCACTAGCAAAGGCAGATGCCCAGAAAAACTCATAAGCTGTTTGAGTCAGCAAACTGTGTTCTCACGTAGTATGATTGAAGATGATCTGAGATCCAGCATTTTCAGTGACCTGATATTGCAAGTTCAGTGTAATCACCCAGCCAACAGTTCTTTCACTAAGTTTCTGATTTCACAATTTTGAAGGAGGTCCAAGGAGAAACATTCCTACTGATTGACCTGTTTCTCATTTCTTAGGAGGAACAGGATAATACAGTAATGCTCCTTCATCTGACAAGTGATTTTTGTAAATTTACAAGTAATCTTCTTTTTTTTTCCTTCACTTTTTTAGAATTAAAAATTAGTGACACAGTTTCAGAGTTCCAGAAAAAGAAGTTTTCTATGTTGCAAAGAAGGGAGAAAAATCAGTGTGTTTTTCCCAGTATCCTGGAAAATAGTTCTTTGTTTCACTTTTTCACTTGCACACAACAATTAACAACATAAGAACTTGTATCGTAATTAAAGATATGAATTACATTATATTTTTTAAACACTTATAATAGTAACTTTGAAAAATAATGAAAATATGAATGGGTTTGGAGTTATTTGATTTTGTTTTCTTTGATGGCTCTCACTTTTCCTGTCAGCTACATTTTACTATATATTAGTAAAATTACTACTATCGAGACTGAAACAATATTACTAATCTCCCCTATAGAATACATACACAGCACTTGTTTTCTCCTTTCAGTGACTTATTCTGTTCAAACTAGATAAGCAACTTTCAAGCTTCTCTGAAAAGGTATTTTTAGGTGTTCTCTTATGGAAAAAGAAAAAAAGGTATATTACAGAAAAAGTAGGGCAATTCAAAACAATATCAAATGACTGTGTACATGCTTCAGTGTCATCATTTATATGTAAGTTTTGTATATTTTATTCATGAGACCTCTGATTCCTTCTCTGTTACATGTTAATTCTGCTTCACTCTGTTTGACAGTCAAGACAAGCTGTTTCAGATTCAAGGCAATTTGTAAGTCAGAAGAAAATCTAAGGAACAAACTCTGGGAAAAATACAGTTTCTACTTTTACAATTTTGTCAATGTCAGTTTAAATGGGCAAGACTTTGAGGTGTTGACATGAATTAGTATTTTTCAGACTTAGGGAAAGTTCCACACTGAAGATGAGCTAGAGATTTAATTGCTCATCAGGTTATTATGTTCCACACCTACATTTTTCAGATAGAAAAAATGTTGTGTTTTGAACTACAGCAGTGTTAAACTGATGAAGGCATTCAAAATAAAATCAAGCTTTGTAGAATGCTCCTGTAATTTCTTTCTAATAAACACTGTTGGGGAGTTAAAAAGAATAGCAAATTAGGGTGAGCTTGGGGGAACCCAATGGAACAAGAAAAAGGAGAATTTTGGAAAACTGAGAACAAAAATAAAATTTAAAAAATAAACTATGTTTAAAAGCTGACAGATCTGAAATCCAAGAGAAGAGTTTTATTATATTTCATTATGGAGTAAATTGTGGAGAAACATTTCCTTCCATGGGAAGGAAAAAAAAAATCACTAACAGAGATCTTCTATATGTACAATAAAGGTATGACAATATGAATATGTGAACTAATACTTTTGTGAGTTTTCCCTTGGTTCTGTAAAAGATGTTTCACCAGTTTTATAGTTTTGTGTATATTGGGTTTTGAATATTATAACCTTTATCCTTCACTGATTTCCATCATGACTTCTAGTCATGTGCTTTTTACTTTTAAATCCATGTTTATTCCAAACCATTCTTATCTTTTCAAATCTTTGCTTCACATATGGTATATCGCATTTCTTAGGCTTTCTTGTGCATGGATCTATGTGCCAGATGTTCCAGAGAACCTTTTCATTGTCTCTATTGATGTATTCTATGCATTCATTTCAACAGACAGCTGATATCTGGCAGTGTATATTATATGTAAGAATCATTAAACATATCTCCTTACAGATTCAAAGGAACATTTGAGTATTTGATGCACTAATTATGGAAAAAACAAATGCACTTAGAAATTCCCATCAGTAAGCTATGCTGTTTAACTAAACTTCACAAGAATTTTTTTTCCTTATTTTTGTACCTTTTGTATTACATGTTGAAATAAAAGATGCCTGCTGATGTTGCTCATTTTCACATGGTTTAATATATTCTAGTATCATGGGAATATTAGAGGAGTGTGGGTAGTATTTTTTATACATACGTAAGTAAGGAAAATTTTCATCATAGTTAATAGTCAATCCACACACTGCAGCCTGTGGAGTACTCCATGGCGCAGTGTGTGCGTATGTGCTGAAGGAAGCTGTAAGCCACAGAGAGCTCACACTGGGGCAGGCAGGAGCTGTGTCTTGTGGACAGGAGCCCACACAAGAGCATGATTTTTATCAGGACCTGAGAACCCACGCGGGACCCACACTGGAGAAGTCTGTTCCTGAAGGGCTGCACGCCATGGAAAGGACCCATGCTGGATCAGTTTGTGAAGAACTGCTGCCCATAGGAAGGACCCACACTGGTGAAGTTCATGGAGGATTGTCTCCCACAGGCGCAACCCTGTACGCTAGAACAGGAGAAGAGTGTAAGGACGAAAGAACATCTGATACAATTGGTTACTAACTGACCACAACACCCCCTACCCATTCCCGTGCACTGCTCGGGGGAGAGGAGGTAGAAAAATCTGGAACAAAGTTGAGCCTGGGATGAATGGAGGCGTGGGGAGGATAGGATTGTTTTTTTTTTTTTTGGTTGTTGTTTCTCACCATCCTACTCTACTTTTAATGGGCAAAAAAATAAATTAATTTTGCCAAAGTGGAGTCTTTTTTTTTCCTGTGATGGTAGCTGGTGAGTGATCTGGTCATTATCTTGAATCACAAGCTTTTCCATCTAATTTTCTCCTCCTGTCCGGTTGAGGACGTGAAGTGAGAGAGTGACAAGATAGAGTCTGGCAGCCAGCCAAAGTCAAACCCACCTTTCATACCAATTTTTTTGGCCTTATTGTTAAAAAGTGTTTTAATTTCTCAGAGGAAAAAACTATTTCCTTATGTACTGAAGCTCACATGCCCATTTCAGGGTCACTTTTCAACATTAATAGTGGCACAAAATATTCAGACTATTCTTGCACAAAGTAGGACCGATTACACATCCTATTTATGAGTAATTCTATATTCTTAATTTCACAGCCTTTTGAGTTGTTACTGGCTCAGGGAAAAGAGATCAGCTGAAGAGCTTCAGTAAAGGAAAGCTTGCATTGCCAGTGCAATACTTCTATTGTTGTATGAGGGCAATAAGGTTGCTGCAAAAACAGAGTGTATGTCAGGTTGACACCATACAATACAATTAGGTAAAGAATACTTTATTTTTTTGGTCATGAGGATACAAGAGAAGCACCAGGCCTAAAGGAGTGATGTTCTGTTTCAGTGCACTCCTGAAACTTCATGAAACAATCTCATATTCAGGCTTACTTCTACCTCCACAGAATAACACCTGTTGTGTTCTGCTATAGAAGAGCATAATACTGATAATGAAACAATGACTAGTGAGAAACTGGGTCTTATTTATCAGATTTAAAAAAGAAAATGTACTGAAAGGGTAAGTATTTTATATAGTGGTAGTTATTTACTCAGTTGTGTGGGGATTAAATTGAGCTACTCCAGAAAATAAGCAAGCAAAATCCTTATTTGAAGGCGATTGCAGTTTGTAGAAGTGCCATTCATTTTGTCATAGCTTAAATCCAAGGAACTGACAAAATGAAGATCATTTTTAGAGTAATTTTATACCCACAAACCACATGTTCCCAGTCAGATTGAATTTTTAATAGCAACTTTTGTCTGCTTCCACAAGATAAGGAAAGGTAGCATGTATGTTCAGTCTCTTCCATTATGCAAAACATTTCCTTAGTTATGCTCCTATGCCTCCTCTCCAGTTCCAAACACATATTGCATTGTTTCCTTAAACTATGCATATAATAAAAATGAAGACAAAGTCTTAATTGTATAGAGGTAGAGTTAAAAATTATGTTTATGTTTTGTGTGGCTTTTTTGGGTTTAGGGGGTTTTTTTTGTTTTTGTTTGTTTGGTTTGCTTTTTGCTGTTTGGGGTTTTTTTTAATTGAAGTTAGGTTGAGTTTGCAGTACTTCAGAAAGCTGCAAAATTAGAATTTGAATAGTATTTTTATCTGTATAACTAGTTAACACAATAAGCCTATAATTGACTAGTTTAAGTAATTAAAAATAAGTTTCTTATACAAGCACTGATAGAATATTGGTTATTGTAGGTTTGAAATTACAGCTTCATTTTACAAAATATCTTTCATTTCCCTGTGTAATTTGCTTTGGCAGCCCCTGCAAAGGAAATTTTTGGTGGAATTTTAAGAACAGTAAAAGAAACTTAACAACTGTTCATTATACCTTTCCAACAGAGAAATATTTACAGTTACCAATTCATACAGTATTGAACTGTTATCAGGTATTTCTCACGTGCTGCAATTTGTAAAAAGAGGCTTTTCAAAATCCAAGGGCCTGTGTTATTGTAAGAAATACTCCAAATAAAAGTCCAATTACTTAAGGCAGTAGGGCTAGTATAGAAAGTTATGTGAGATAAAGACTGAAGTGGAAGGGTATGACTGCCATGACTTTTGAAATATATGGAGAGTGGCTTGGCAACTACATCACCAATTCCCTGAGGACGCTGAGATGCATCTCATCAGGTCCCACAGACTTATGTATGTTCATGTTCTTCAGGTGGTTTCAAATCTGATCTTCTTTTACAATAGAGGAGAATTTTCTCTGCCAGTCCCTGCCTTGTAGTCCATCCACTTAAGAGCTGTGGGAAGAGAGGTCACCAGAGGACTGAAGTGAGAAAATTGTTGACTACTTCAGCCTTTTCCTTATATGTTTTGATCAGTTTAGTATTCAATTAAATTTAATAATTAACAGTAATTAACATTTAATAATTAACAATTATCATTAATATCAAGTTGTATCTTAAATATCACGTTGTATTAATTTACTATATATACTCGAGAGCTTGAATACTTGAAAGCATTATTAATAACATGGAAAATGTTTGTAGGTTCAGACATAAAAATTTCAAAACTCATTCAAAAGTAGCAGTTAAACAGAAACATGGAGTATTAGTTGGGAATTACTTTCTTCATAATAAATATTTTCTTCATAATAAATATTTTCTACACTAATTTGAGATGCAGGACTCTCACTAACATTGAAATAAATGTTTTGATAACATTATTGATCTAGTAATAAAATAAACATCTTACAAACAGTCAAGGATAGAATTTGTCCCTAATGCTATTCTGTGACATATGCATAAGTTATTCTGTGGATAGTTAACCAAAGAGCTCTGTTTTACTACTAATAATATTTTAATGCTATAATTCATTCTTTTATTTGCTGTCAAGATCACACATAACATTTCACTTGCATTCATGTAGTGAACTATACTAATACTGCAACATGTAGTCCAGTTTCATTTCATGCAGTTATTGTTTTCAATTTAGATAAGTAAAAACACTTAAACACCTAAACACCATCCAAGAAGGATCTATAAAGAAAATTGTTGAAAAGCCAACTGGAAAATATCCTGTTTATTGAAGTCTTAAATGTTTGGGTTTTTTTTCTAAAGGAGAGCCATTAAAATAAAAGTTTATTTAGGATATTACTCATTCCAACTATTTTACATACTTTTTGGCAGGCATCAGAAATAGCAAATGAAAAGATACTTAAAAGTCTAATGGACACAACTTTGAAAAGTGAAAAGGTCTCATCTCAAAATCAAATTAAAATTAAATAAAATACGAGGAGGAGCAGCATACCGTTTGTAACAATTTAAAATAGGCTTGGAAAATGTGAAGACACATTGCTGCTCTTATTACATTGTACAGAGTTTTCAGAAAACCCAGTATGGAATTCAAATGGGGATGCACCTGCTTTTTTTTAAATCGATTTCAAATCCATCCTAAACAATTCTGTAACTTACATAGTAATGTATATGATGAACACTTCCAAAGGACTTTAAATATTGTTTTTGCCATCTCCACGCCAAAGTAAACAATTTTTTTTTAAAAAAAGTTAACTTTATCTGTGTTTTTTACTATTTATCACATGCATAAGATGGACTGGAAGTGGCAGAGAAACTTGCCACATGTAGGTAAAGGAGGAATATTAATTAAGTGCTTCAAGGGGAATGACTTTGCATGTGTTATCAGTCAAGAGTGATATGATATAATATTTGAAATTCCTGCTTTATTCTCATAAACGCGAGGAGACTAGTTAGCTATGGATCTAACAGTTAGGGCTGTAGTGCATCACTACCACGAATGCAGTGTTAAGGCATGAGATCTGGAACATCAGATGTGTTCACAGCTATGCATCCTTCCTCCTCTCCTTTTTAGGCTGAGGATGGCCTCGTCCTCACAAATCCATGATCCATGAAACAGTTTATGTTTCCTGCTGACATTAACAGACTCTTGTGCTGGTATACGAACATGAAACATCCTCTTAACACATCTTTAAATGTAGCCACCCAAAATATTTTCTCTTTATCCTTTAATTTCATAAGTGTAAATAAATGAAACATTTCTCCTTGCCCTTTAGAAGCCATTCAGCATAGCTGAAAATCTTGGAAACTTTTGAAAATGACTCTTAATGAATGGCTGGTGTTCATATTCTCCAGATTAAAAAAAGAAAAATAAGCAGAATAGTTCATTTTACATTAATAAGTGTTCCTCTACTTTAAAGTTTATTCACATGAAAGTATCTCAGGACAAATACATCTACACTGTGCTATTGTATCAATTTAAACGGCATCCTATCACAAAAGCATTTTATTGCACAGAAATACTTATTATTTTTTTACCTGTTAGGATTTAAAAATTGTAATATTTTTCTTATGTTTTGAAATGTCTGCTGAAGACCACTATAGTTCTGGAAGTTCATCTAAAAAGAGAAATTTAAAAAATGGATTTTTTTCAGTTTCTGTTTATATTGGATACTATGTGTTTGATATCTATAATAAAGGGTATTTATATACATTCTTATAAAGAACAAAACATTAAATTATTAAATATAAATAGATACATAAATATTATGTAATATATTATAAGCCAGTATATATATATACTTTATCAACTAAATTTTATAATTTATGTATTATGACTATATATTATGAAAATTAATATATTTTAGATAAACTGTCAGAAATTTAACATAAAAATGCTAGGTTTAAAATATTATATTGACATACTGATTATACTATATTATATTGTGCTATGATTGGTATAATATGTTTCTATTCTTCGCTATATATAAATACATTATTGCATTACAATTCCTATACAATTACATAATATAATGCAATATTATAATATTATCTATGCAATATGATGATGCAATATTAGAATCTAATTTGTTAAATCTTGACAGTCAAGGATGCTTCCTATTCCTCCTACGAATGGCTACAAGAAAACTAAGGCTAATCCATACACTGCTGCACATTTAGACTGGATTTTTTGTTATTGTAACTTTAATCTCTGGTACAAACTTTTGTCAATTATGATAAGCCTGGAGCTCTTGTTGACTTCCATTGCCTTTAAATTATGCTTGTTTCATATTTCATCATTCATGTTAACATTTCAGCTACTGCCAAAAAATAGCAGTGAACTGCCTCCCAGTCCCCAGAGAACAGGGAAGCCCAAGGCATTAGTGAAGAATATTATGGGTTTGTAAGACCTGGTTGCTAAATGGAGTATGTGTCTCCATATGAACAAATTTCTATTAACTGCAGTCATAGAGTGACACATCACAGAATCACAGAATGTGCTGAGTTGAAAGGACCCACAGGGATCATTGAGTCCAACTCCTGGCCCTGCACAGCACCATCCCCAAGAATCAGACCATTTGTTCAAAGTCCTCTTGAATTCTTGTCAGGCTTGGTGCTGTGACCACTTCCCTGGGGAGCCTGTTCCAGTGCCCAACCCCTCTCTGCATGAAGAACTGTTTTCTAATATCCAACTTAAACCTCCTGACACAAAGGGATAAGACACCACCTAGAACCGTATCAGTCTCATAGACACACAAGTATAAGGACAGATTTTCTGAGCTTTGCACCACTAGATCAATAGTGTTATCAAGAAATGGAAAAAAAAAAATTCAATGGCAATCTTTGGAGCCATTCTGTAAATATCTGATTTACTACACTTGGAAAAAGTGCTAAATCATGCTAGAAAACCAAGAAAAACCTTTGTGTATGTGAGAAGAGAAGCAGAGTAATCCAAAATGGCACTCCATGTTGCCGCCCCGTGACATTGCAACTTTAAGGCACCTGGGTTAAGCTAACCTCTTTTCCTCAGGAGTAGTTTACTTTATAGATTCAAGAGAGAAAAAAAAAAAAAAAAAAGTGGTTTCTTAAAAACAATGACAAGGAAAAAAAACGTGGCAGATTGGCAGGTGTGGGTGGAAAACCACTACCTTTATCACCCTCCCACTAACATACCAGTTTCCAGGTAACAGAAGTCCTACATGATGGTAGGGTTTGCTGTTAAGTGACAGAGCTGGAAGCTGCACCTTTGCTTTCTAGATGATAATAAGCACGGAACACATCAGAGAACTCCAGAACTGTCAATTACAATAGATTTTTGAGGCTATGAGCAGATCCAGCTTTAGAAATCTGCTTCCCCATGAAAAAAAGCACACCCAGATGAAAAAATGTTGGTCTCATATAAACAAAAATTAAATTAAAAATCCATGATTTCTTAAACTGGGTTCTTTTAGTAGCTGAACTTTTTGCCAGCTGGCATGTTATAAAGAGCAATGCATCATCTGTCTTCTAGAGACAGGATAAATCTGGTATAGCCATACAGTCAGTAGGAGTAGACTTGCATTTTTTTTGCCCTGATATCTTAACAGAAGCACATTTCTGGACATGTGGAATCAAGTTTTAATTTGTTCAGTTGAATAATCTTGTCATGGACACATATGGTATAAATATTGCCCGATTATGGACTGAACAGCATTCTTGAGTTCATTCATGGAGTCAACAGAACATAATCCTCTTTATCTTTGCATCTTCTCCCTATTACCTGTAAAACTTCAAGAGAAATGACTAGAAGTACTGTTCTCTGTCCATCTTCTCTTTTAAAGTGGCAGAATAATTTCTCTTGGAGGTCCCCTTACATGTATTTTATGAGAGATTAGGGGTATTTCAAGGAAGCCTATGGTATAAAAAAATGTGCCTTAATTTGTCTAGTTGATGTCTTCATCGTTTGAAGTACAAGTCATTATTTTTTTCTCTCTAGATGAGCAAATTTGGCAATTCTTCACCAGTACATCATTCTTCTTTCATTCTTCTGGGGTACTAGCCTCTCCTGGTAGAGCTGGTCTTTCTCTACCTGGAAGTTAGAGTTACTCTAACATAGATAGAAATCAGCCAAAGTCATCAGTGCCAAGTCTCCTCTTATACCAACACTGTTCTTTTGACTGGAACAGAGATACTTAAAATTGTCACTTTTGTTATAGTAAAATGAGAATTAAAATATTGTCCCCAAAGCAGAACTAAAGTTACTTATTAAGAAAATGAATAATTATAGGTAATACAAAAAAAGCCATAGATAGAATGGCATTGTAAAAGTCACTCATATGACATTGTCTAAAACAGCAGATGTTTTTCTGGTTGTTCACTCTGAGAAAACGTAGTTAATACTAGAATAAATGGATGCAATGATTACTAGATTAGTGAGATGATATGTTAATAGACCTTTGACTATTTGAGATATAACTGCAATCTCTACATCTAAAAATGATAGAAGATATCTATCCAAACTAAGTGCAATCTCGACACATGAGTAAACTGATATAAACTGCACATGAATACATTCAGACTGGAAAGGACATTTTCCATCTATCATGCATCAATATTCTACAGCAGCTTCATTCTCAGTGAACCATGAACAAAAAAAATGTTGCTACATTCAAGCAAACTTTTGATATATCATGAAAATAATTACATACTGTGATTGTCTTCAGGAGCATGGAACTAACTCAGTGGTTCAAAAGTATTATTAGTACTATATTTACAAAGTAAGTATGAAAATAGTCTTTCTCAAGTACCTGGTTGAAAACTGAATTCTGATAATCTTCAGTGTATGATGGGAATATCTGTGAACCAAAAAATTTGTCCAGCTAAAAAGACTGGAAGTTGCATTTGTACCAAAATAAACTCTTGAAAATTTTGAAAATTTATTAATTGTAATACACTGACCTTTGTTTCATGTTGATACTCCGGTAGGCTAACACAATGAGAAATTAGTTTTCTCAAATAGAACTTTGTGTAAATAAATTAGACAATAGTAATATCCTGAAGGAATTCCATAGATAAGAAGAGGCTTACAAAGGAATCTGCTAAATAAGGATAGAAATATTTATACGTATGTGCATGTGTATGTTCTGTCAGTTTGAAGCTTTGTAGGTTAAAATTTCAAACTTAGGGAAAGAAAACAAACATTTATTTCTGTAGTGTTACAGATTATTACTCTTGATAAATATGTGTAATAAAAAAAGGTGTGTATTTAAGGGGTTTACATCTTTCTGCAGTATATTGATTGATCCAACATACAGTATTGTATGAGGAGAATTGTGTAAGATACTGTATTTGAGGAATTAGTGATCTCAGGCAAGCTATGTTTCTGATGGACAGAAAGAGGCAACATTGCTAAGTGTCAAGACAAGAAATACCGTTTTGTTTGTTGCACTAACTAAATGGCACCATGGCTTGGAAGGGACACCAAACCACTCCATGGATGAGAATTCTCCATGGTATGCATAGATGACCTTCTGCAATGGAGAGTCTACATCAGTGGACAAGGGAAGCCATATAGAACATCTGGACGTCTGTAAGGCCTTTGGTCTGGTCCGCCACAGCATCTTACCTGCTAAATTGGCGAGATATGGATTTGATAGATGGAATATTAGAATGATAATGAATTGGCTAGATAGTTACATTCCAAATGTTAGCCAGAGGCTCAATATCCAGCTGGAAAACAGTAAAAAGTGAGGCTCCAAGAACTCTGTACCTCATACTGGGAGCAATAGAAATTAAATAACTTAATCAATTACACAGTGGGATTCAGTGTGCCCTCAGCAACTTTGCATATGATACCAAACCTAGCAGTGCACTTGATTCACTAGACAGAGGAACCTTGAAAGGCTCTAGAAGTGTGTGGCCAGGTGAATCTCATGAAGTTCAACAAGGTCAAGTGTAAGATTCCACACCTGGGTTGGGGCAATCCTTGGTATCAGTACAGAATGAGGGATGAATTCACTGAGAGAAGCCATGCAGAGAATGGGGATACTGGTGAAAATAAAATTGAATATGAGCCATCAGTGTGCACTTGCAGCCCAAAAAGCCAAACATATCCCAGCCTGCATCAAGAGAACCATGGCCAGCAAGTCAAGGAAGGTGATTCTGTGCCCCTCTACACCACTCTTGTGAGATCCCATCTGGAGTAACATTTACAGTTCTGTAGTCTTCAGCACAAGAACATAGAAATATTGGAACAGGTCAATAGGAGGCCCACAGAAATGGTTAGAAGTGAGAATATCTCTCCTTTGAAAACAGGCTGAGAGAGTTGGAAGAAGTGAGACCCAGGAAGACTAGATTGTGGCCTTTCAATACACAAAAGGAGCTTACAAGAAACATAAAATTAATTTTTAGCAGCATCTTTGTGACAGGATAAGGCCAAATGATTTTAAACGGAAAGACGGTAAATTTAAGCTGCATAAAAATTAAAAAAAAAATATATTATGAGGGTGGTAAGACACTCCAACAGGTTGTTCAGTAAAGCTGTGGGATCATTATTGACAGTGTTCAGAGTCAAGTTGGATGAGATTTTGAGTAACCTGATCTAGTGAACGGTATGTCCCTGCCCACGATGGGGGTTTGAAACTACATGATATTTAAATGTCCCTTCCAACCCAAGCTATTGCGATTCAATGTTTCTGTGACTGAGAGAGATATATATATATTTCTATTTATATGCACACTTAAGTATGTTCACTATATTCTACAAAATATATTTCATAAGAAACAGTTTTTACCTAATTCTATATTCTTGGTTTATTTCTTTTTTTCAACTAGTCTTTTCTTTGGAGTATAAAATTAAAGGGGGTAATTTTTTCTTGGTGTTATCACACTGCAAAGACTCAAACTACAGTGTCATCAAAGTGTAAATGCATGAACTATGTGATTTAAGTAATTCATTAGTTGTAGTTATGAAAATTAAGTTACTCCTATGGTTATAACTAGGCTGCAGGTGGATATCAGGGCTGTGTCTCTGTGCACATCCCAAGTATTTCAGTCATTAATTCTCCAGGTAGTCTAGGACCTCCTCAGCCAGTGATCTACTGATATGATGAGTGGCTTGAGAGGGGATCTGCCTGGAAACTCAGTGACTGATTGAACCTATGCTATCAAATATTTCACTGACTGTTGAAGAATCCCCCCAAAGTGGAATGGGAAACTGGACCTAGTGGATCTAACTGCTCATGTCAGACATAATGCTAGTTAAAAGTCTTTCCACAGGAAAATGAAACAAAACCGTAATTTTGAGATTTATGCCAGACTACAGTCAAGTATAAGTCACGCATTTGTTTTCAAGAATTGTGATTTTTATATATATATATCTATATAAAATACGTATGTATATATGTCATATATAATAAAAAATTCATATGCTATATACTTCCTTTAAGCAATCATTACAAAACTATTGGATTTTACTAGCAAGATTTCCTTGCCATCTGAATAAGACACTAATTTTATTTTGAACAGTCAACATAATTTCTGTTTTCTGAAAAACTCATAATCCCTCCAGCAATTTTGTTTTCTATATGGCATTTAAATGTTTCTTACTTATACCTAGGAATTCCCTTTCTATGTCAAGGGAAAAATTTGCTATAGAATTTATGATTTATATGAGTCATCTATCTTCTGTACTGTTGGAGCAATGCAAAAGGGTGAGCTAATTAGTCCTGAAGATTACTGCCTATTAGGAGCAAGACAGGTTAGGATCCATGGTCTGAGATATTGTTATAGGGATGGACTCAAGTGCAGTGCATTGTTTTTACTTGCTGCCTGTCTGAATAGGACACAAATGAACTTTCAAACCCATTAGACATCTCCTACCATGATTATTTTTCACTATGTATAAGAACGATATTCAGAATTATAGCAGCATTTTTTTTGTCTGAATTCTTAGTTCAATACTATGCAAAACTATTTTCCTTAAATCACTTGTGTGTCATAGTTATTTGAATACAATTGTAAATTGAGATTAAAATATGAATATAGCTTAATCATTATGAGTATATTGACTTGTGGCAAGAAAATACAGTAGCTTCTACATGCTCCTTTCTGGTCATGCTGTATACCCTCACTTTAGGAAGATGTTTGACAAAGTTTCCAATGGTCTCCTTTTTATCAAACTGGAGAAATATGGGCGGGATAAGTGGATGATGTGGAAAATCGGTTGTATTGCTGGGCTCAAAGAGTGATCGGAGGTTTACAGCCCAGCAAATGACAAGGAACTAGCCCTTCAGGGATCAGTGCTGGGAAGAGTATTGTCTATTTTCTTCATTTAAACCAAAGCAGTGGGATGGAGTACATTCTCAGCAACAGCATGAAGAAGATACAGAGATGACAGAGACAGATTCTTGACAGAAGTTCAGTAAGAAGCAATGGTCACAGGATGGTGTCCATTACACTTGAAGCATGTGTTCCTATAAGGGTTATCAAACACTGGGACACGTTGCTCAGAAAGTTCCTGGGACATCTGTCCTTTGGGGTGTTCGGAACTGTACTGGACACAGTCCTGAGCAATCTGACCTGATTAGATCTGCTTTGAGCAAGTTTGGACCATGACCTCCAAAAGTCCTTTCTGATTGTCACTATCCTGTGACCAATACACAGTACTCTGTAGCATTTCACTATCAAACTCGTCTGCAGGATCTAATCCAGAAGAAAACTTGAAAAAACATCCACATTCACCAGAGAAATTCTGTTTATGAAAATACACTGTTTTTCTGTCTTTTATGTTTACTCCCTTTCAGCATAAGTAAAATGCTTGAGATATGGGAGACATGATTCAAGGATCTTCTTGCTTAACTGGGTCTATTCCAAGGATGTGTCCCTCCTTTTTGATGTTGCTGACTGTAGGTTCTGGATTAAGCATTTAATTTGGTCATATATTTAGTGAATAACCTTCAGCTCTACTTGTCTTTACTACTCAGTAAAGCATCCTTTTGGTTAATCTATCCAAATGAAGAAACATTTTCCCCCTCTTTCTTTTATTCAGAGAAATCTACAGAAATTTTAAATGTAATTTATACACTATTCTTAATCTGTAGTATTTGTGAGTTTGTATTACATAATATTACAGTGGCTTTTTCTTCAACATTTACAAGTAGGGTTTGCATATGTATATAGTGAGGAAAACAGTTAATGCTGATGTCTGATAAAATGCCTTGTTTACTATCTGTTTTTTTCTCTTGTATTTTTAGTAAACAATTATATTTTCCCCTAGTGCTCCTCTTTACTCTCCTTGAAATTTTTGATTTATAAAGAATATTAAGAATATTTACCTGAAATATGAAACTATATGACATTAAAAATTTAGAGGTAATGAGATCCACTAGACTTCTTATGTGGGTGATAAAATGATGAGTTAAAATATGTGTAATTTTAAAATTATAATTGGTTGTGTTTCTGAATATGAAGAAAAACATAAAATTCAAGGAAACACTTTTAACTTACCGGATGAAGAAAACTGGGAGAAAGGGAGAGAGTCTGTTTACAAAGACTATTCAGTCCTCCAGATGTACAGCAGACATAAGTGGGGTTTTTAGCTGTTTCCACCCCTCCTTGCTTCTTAATCCCAGCCTATGCCTGTCCCACTTCCGGATGAGTTTCTCTGCTTTTTTTGCTCTACTTTGATTTTTAAAAACCAGTATCAGAAATTTTAGGCAGGTTCTCCTTTTTCCTGATAGCAGGCCAGACTATTTCATAGTGTATGAACATGGTCTCCAGGTAAAATGCACAGTGTTCATCAGCCTGCCTCTTCGAAACCTGCTTTTTTTACATTTGGTGCCTTGCTCATTTTGAAAACCAAGATAGAGAATTCTCTCTATATTATTTTATATGACCTTGAAAATGTCTTCTACTCAGTTCCACTTTTTCTAATGACCTGCATTTGGCAATCGTAACAGCATCTTAATATGACATACATTGGCCTGCTGCCAGAACTTGAGGGAAAGAAAGTACAAAGAATGCCTGTCAATTATTATTTCCTCTGCATTTTGTTGATGAAGCAACTCTCCAAACACTTTCTGAATCAATCCACTGAGATTATCTTTTTTGAATTTTCTCTTTATTCTTTAATTCATATCTCCCCTTTGTATGTTTTCAGTGTTATCCAGCTGGCTGGCTTTTCTACAATGCTCTGTTTTGTAGAATATTCCAGATTCAGGCATCTTTTACTTTTTCCCCCATTTAAAAAGATGCAGGAAAAATGTGTTTCTTCTAATTTTTTTTGCCAATACTCTACAGATAAAGCCAGCCCTTCTACCTCCTCACCACCTCGATCTTTTAGCTTGGCAATTATCCTTGACATGATATTTTTTAAAAAAATTTAAGTTTTTCCTTTTTTGTTGTTGTTGCAAGGTTTAGGAAACAAGTTCTTTTCTCCATTCACAGTAGCTTTTATTCTATAACAACAGTTTCAGTTGAAAAAAAGTCTGTCTTTTAAAAAGAATATATCCATAAAAGGAGGACAAAGTTAAGATCTACTTCCTGTTTTGGAATGTATGAAGTAAAGAACCGTATAGATATCATTCATCTTTAAACATCTTGGCGTAACTGCATAAACATCAGTAACATTTCCAAATCTTGAAAAGGGCCAAGTTAAAAAAACAAAAAAAATTACAACAGAGAAGGTAAAATTGATCATCAGTAGAATTTAGCCTTGTAGTGGGTTTCTGTGGCTGGGTTTTGCTTTTTGTTGTAGTAACATGGTGGTCAGCCTCTTCTTCCAGGCAACTAGAGACAGGATGAGAGGACATAGTCTCAAACTGCGCAGGGGAAGTTCAGGTTGGGCAGCAAGAAGAGTTTCTTAATGGAAAGGGTTGTTAAGCATTGGAATAGACTGCCCAGAGTCCATTGGATGGTCGTGTCACCACCCTTGGAGGTGTTCAAGAAATGACTGAATTGTGGCATTTAGAGCCATGGTCTAGTTGACAAGGTGGTCATTGGTCAAAGCTTGGACTCGATGATCTTGGAGGTCTTTTCCAGCCTAAATGATTCTGTGATTCTGGGGTTTTTCTAGTATTACTTTCAGTCTGGTGGACTCATAAAAGACTTTGTTTTCAGCAAATTCTCTCTCTTATGGGTGATTTGATTTTATCAGTGACTTGTCAAATTTGCTTTTCTGCTGTGATACTAGCTTTTTATGACATGTCTTGATAAATACAATTCCCTTTCCAATGCAGCACATTTGCCATTATGTCTGAATGGTTATAGGTTGCAAATTCTAGCTTGCAATGCTAATATTTAGAAAAGAATAATTATGAAAATTCTTGAGTTACTGGGCTTGATGGCAGGACTTATGCAGCTAAAACCTTTCAATTTACTTAAACAAGGAAAAATGCTTTCATTGAGAAGCAAGGATAAAACATTGCTTTCTGAGGAGCTATTGTTTTTCCAAATATAAAGTGAATGACTGATAGTTACTTTGAATCTACTAAACTGCCCTAAGTAATTGGTGAAACAACTGTATGAAAACCATGCATATATATTCACATGCATGGAGCTGGACTGAAATGATAAAAATAATGTTGTTATGGGGTGAAAGATACTTGAAGCCACTGCTTCAGTAAGTGAGATATTAATTAAAGCCGTCCAGGTCAAAACTCTCCACTGGAAAAACAAACAACGCACAGAAAATTATTATGGAGAGGCTCATCAAAACCGTTGGTATGTACCTACTACAGGAAATTAAAAAAGAAAAGAAAAACAAGTTAATTCTTAACACATCTCTATTCTTATAGTGTGTTTAGGGTGTGAGACCAAACTGTAATACTAAACCAGTCAAAACCAGCTAGTTTGCTTTTCTGGGGTGATGCGACTGTTGTCAGCATATGGCTACCATCTGAGCTGGAAAGCAAAAAAATTATTAAAACAACAGCCCCTTGGTGGGAATAAGTGTACAGACAACCAACATCTTGAAGAAGGCTGAGGCTGAGCTGCTGTGTATGATGGCCAGGCCACCAGCCAAATCAGACATGCTGATGTGTTGGAGAGAGTGTGCTTTTTCCTCAAATCTATGGTGATTGTCTGTCACAGCTGGACCACAGTATTTTGTGTGAGTTCGTATTCTGTGCAGAAAATGGATTTCTTGCACCATAGAGATGAGGGAATAGAAATCATAATCTACCCACTATACTCATGTTCCATCATAAAAAAAATTAAACCATAGAATCATCAAATAATTTAGGCTGGAAAGAACCTCTAAGATCATTGAGTCCAACTGCTAACCCAACACTGACAAGTCCATCACTAACACTGTCACTAAGTGCCACTGCTACAGGTCTTTTAAATAACACAAGGGATGATGACTCAACCCCTTCCCTGGGTAGCCTGTTCTGATGCTTGACAACCAGTTTTGTAAATAACTTCTCCTAATGTCCAAAATAAAATCTTATGCAATTGAATGTTGGGGTTCTGTTCTCGTGGCTACCTCAACCCTAAATTTCTCCATGGCATCTCCGATCCGTGACTTTTTTAGTTAAGAAAAAAAGGAGCATGTGAGCAGAACAGTTTGCAGTGATGTAGCACTGTATTACTGCATCACCCCTGCCAGTCCTGGAAGTCTGCAAGGCCTCAGGGCTGGGGCTTATCAGGCCTGTTCGGCCTGAACTTTTGTTGACCTGCCTGTGAATTTGTTTTACTTGGTTTAGCAGTGACAGTAATTTCCCTATTTGATCAGGCAACTACTGCTAATTGCTCTACTTTTACAATAGTCTAACCATAGTTGCAAGAAGTAGTTATTCTGCATAGAATGAGACATATATAATTCTACAATTAGAATTATATGTGTCATAGCATGGAGAAACATAGATAGGGTTAGGACAGCAGAAACCTGGAGAAGTGAGGACACAGACTATGGTGCAGAGAAGCTCAGGCATATGCGTGGTAAGAGACAGGGAACAGACAGGGCACTCGAAACACCACAGGTGCAAACAATTTACATGGTCAGCTGAAGGAATTCTGATGTGGAGCTGGACAACACTGATTTTAGGAGTAATAAGGAAAAAACCCATATCTATCTGCACATAAAGGGCACCATACTTTGTGAATTTGGATGTAATGTGGAGCTGCAGACCAATGAAGAAAGCAAAAGTCTGTTAAAGCGTGTTAGTGAATGTATCAACATTACTCTAACTGGTCCCTTAGACAGAGGAAGAGAGACCCACCTACATGAACATCATAGTCCTTCCTGTAACTGCATCAAAAGCAGCATGGCCAGCAGGTCCAGGAAGGTGATTCTACCCCTCTACTATGCTCTTGTGAGACTCCACCTGGGGTACTGCTTTGGAGTCCTCAGTACGGTAAAGACATGAACTTGTTAAAGTGGGTCCAGAGGAGGGTCACAAAAATGATCAGAGAGCTGGAGCACCCCTCCTATGAGGTCAGGCTGAGAGAGCAGGAGTTGTTCAGTCTGGAAAAGAGAAGGTTTTGGAGACATGTTACTGTGGCCTTTCAGTACTTAAAGGGTGCTTATAAGAAAGATGGGCATACACACTTTTTAGTATTGCCCAACGTGATAGGTGAAGGGGTAATGGTTTTAAACTGAAATTACATAGATTTAGATCAGTTAGAAGTAACATATTTTTTATGATAAGGGTGGTGAAACACTGGAAAAGCTTGCCAGAGAGGTGGTGGATGTCCCGTCTCGGAAACATTCAAGGTCAGGTTGGACAAGGCTCTGAGCAACCTGATCTAGTTGAAGATGTCCTGCTCATTTCAGGGGGATTTGGACTAGGTGGACTTTAAAGGTCTCTTCAGACTCAAACCATTACACACACTTCATGTTATGAAACAATTTTGGGTAATTCAACATGCCATTTGCTAAGTTAAAGGGTATTTAATTATTTCCATTGTATTTAAATATTTAAAATAGAGGTATTTGTTTTATAGCAATCTAAGAATATTGAAGAATTGTTTACAGTCCTCCTTTTACATGTATTTTTTTTGCATATTGCATAAAAAATTTGGCTAGTATAAACCAAATTACATCCCTGGTCTTACACAAAGCATCGAGAGACCCTGAATATTTCAGAAGATAGAACTAAGTTCTGTTGTAGGAAAATGAACAGCACTAGCTTTAAAGATGACAAATTCAACTTCACTAAAAACAATTATTTCATCGTAGGTATGCAATCATTTACAAATGAGATTTCTAAAAGGATATTTAAAAAGAAATAGAAAATTTTTTCAGTTCTTATTAAACTTCAGTAAGTTTTAAGCACCAACTCACTTAAAGTTACTTCAGAAAAATAGAGAAAAGAACTATGGAACATAGCAGTTATTTCTAGCATAAGCATGGCTACATAAAATATTCTTAAATTTTTACAAATCATAGCTGTTTCAATAAGCTGCCTAATAGGTATTCAGACTTATCAACCTCTTTCCTAAACCCACATAAACCCATGGAAAGCTTACTTTACGTAGCATGTCTTTTACTTTTCACCAAATGAGTTAACATGGCAAAAAGATTAGACTTAATTACAAGAAAACCCCAAACCAATCAAAACCAAAACCTAACAACGAAAAACCAAACAAACCAAATAGCAAAAACAAAAAGGAGCAAGCCCACCCTCCCCCCAGCTCTCTGTAAGTACTGGATACCATCATCTAGATTAATGGAGATTAATGAGGATGGTAGAAGAAATGCAAAAAAAAGAAAAAAAAAAACCAATCAAAATTGTAATGTCTCTGATTTCCATGTATCCACACAGATATGTTCAATTTCTGTGTCCAGGATGAATGGGAGAAGAAATAATGGGCTTCAGTGCCACACTAGAGATTTTGATTGGACTTTAGGAAAACTGGAATATATTGTCCAAAGGATATTATGAGTATCTGAAACTGAAAGCCTTTGAACGCAGCCTGAAAATATACTTGACATCTGTGAACAAGGTAACTCTGATCATGCTATGAAGCAGAAGTAGCTGGACTGTACAATGCTGTGCAATTACCTTTGATCTGCTCAATGCTGGCCTGGGAATGTCAGTTCTGTGGGACAGCTGCAGATTAGTCCATGAGAAATGCTATGTTTCTTTGTTTGCTTGCTATTTAATTTCAGCCTTTTTTTGGAATAAACCCAGATTTTAGAAAGCTTCCCACGAAGTTTAAAACCTATTATTGAGTCAGATTTAGGGCAGAGCTTATGTCTGACACCTTCCAGGGCAGCAGCATTCCAGAGTCTCATTACTTTTAGGTTTCAGAAACACTTCAGAAATCTTCCCAAGACCACAGTTGCCTTGACATTATTTTCTCAGCAGCAACACAGCAAATTGAGCTCTCATTTCTATTTAGGAACTCCAGAGATAGTGACAGGAAACCAAGAAGTTTATGATTAACAAAAGGTCATCTTAACCACAGAAAAAGACAAAACAAAACAAATCAACAGCAACAGCAGACCTTTGGTACTAAAGAAGCAGTCTGCAAAGTTACATTCTTTTGAAAACCAGAAAACCACAGCACAATGGCACTCCAAGTATAAGTTTATCCTGCTGTGAGTTAATGATGGCCTGAGTTCTGTGAGTTAATGATGGCCTGAGTTCTAGAAGCCCATGCTACAATCTTGGTTCTGGTAGTGATGCATGTGTCCCTGAACTGCTATTTTGCTAAGAACAATATAATCTTTCTTTAGTTATTTTTAAGGGTTTTCATTCTTGATTTCAGTCAGGAAAAAAAAAATGAATGTTTTCTTTTTGTAAAATTTAGCTATAAAGACATAGAATTGATCAAAATCAAAAACATCTATTAGTTATGCCAGAGGCTTCACTTTGCTTCGCTTAGACAAAATAAATTGAAAAATGGTTATACAGATTGTATATATAGTTCTCAGGCTGAAAAAGAGTGCAGAGAATAAACCTTGATGCATGAAGTTTGTTTGTAGGTATGCTGATATCTGATCTATATCTCTTTTCTCAGGAGTAAAATTTGTAAACTGATTATATTCTATTTCTGTGTATGCAGATACATGTAGACACAGAGATGAGTCGTGCTTTTCTAAGAAAGCAGTGATCTAGCATCTTTCTAAGGCTGTTGATGAATACTAATATGTCTAGTGATAGCAATGTGCAAGCTAAATCAAGATGGCAATTGTATACTTGGATTTTAAATTCTTGTTTGGATTTTAAATTCTTTTTAGTCTTATATACCTATTTGGTATCAATGCAAAAGTGTAAATCAATATAAATGATTTTTAAATACAGCTTCCCATTCTAGCACAGAATGCTATTTTGTAATTCAAAATGTTTAGCTCTACTTAATAAGATATAAAGCACTTGCAGCAAAAATTAGGCACAGAGTACCATTAAAAGCCTGCATGGAAGAATGTAGTGGCAAATATTTTCTCTGTTCTTCAGTTGTGGCTTCTGGAGCTGCAATAAGGGCAGATACTGTTCTGATCCTGTGCAAAATGAATTGAAATGAGTAGAGTGAAAAACCTGGTGGATTTTCCACCATTATGAGATTTCCACCTCTATACTGCTTTAGGCCTCACAAGCAGGATTTTCAGAAGCCAATAAGGAAAACTACTTTACTAGAAGCAGTTATTGCCTCAGAGGATGTTACAACATGAAGTGTTATCCAGCCTGCAGGTGGATATTACGCACCTTTTTATATTCTGTAACACACAAAGACGTGGAGGCTTTATCCTCTAAGAGGGACCCAACAATCCCAAAAGCAAGCAGACAAATAGAAATTGACCCCAGAAATGGGCCCAGAAAGGGACAAGGAAAACAAAAAACTTCAGTTTTCCTTCAAAGATGATCCATGTCACAGAGTTTGGAGTCACTCAGGTGTGCCCAGTGAGGGTCCAAGGTCTCATAGAAATCTTGTGCTGACAAATTAGACTGTTTAAGAAAGTAAAAGTATGTACAGCACAGTAAGTTCTCAGAGAGAGAGGCTCCACATTGGATAAAAATTTAGTTCTTTTTATGTCAAAAAGACGCAAGAGACCATAGAACGCCACCACTTCGAGCAGCAAATAGATGCTGTTATTTTTCACCTGGGGCAGTCAAGTGATGATGATGTTTTCTGTTCTTTCAGACCAATATTTTTTTCCAAATTTCTTTCCTGTTTTTGGAGTTAGAACCGCCAACAGTAGGTACTGATTCTTACTTCCTCAGGATGCTTTGCTCTGTATTACAAACCATTCTTTTTTTTTTTAATCTCTTTAAATGATTCACTGTCTTTACGGTTCCTTAATTTTGCAATTCGGATGTGTCCGGTTTCTAGGTACTCGGCTGTACTTCAAAGACTCCAGCTGCACTTTTCAAATGTGCTTCTGGTTCCCAGCTCCAGTTCTCAAGCTCACAGCTTGCAGGCTGGCAGCCAATTTCTCTGTCAGGATTTCAGAAGGCATTTTCTTCTGATCAGTAATTTTCCCCTTCTGTAACAAGGTTGACTTTCTGGTTGCTCACCTTAGAGGAAGAGAGCGAAAGGAGGTGTAATTCCAAGATCCATGTTGTTTTTTCTTATCTGTGCTCTGGAACTATCCTACTCCTTTCTATAAGCGTCTCAATCCCGACAGCATTTATGACTCATGACACTGCATAAAAAACCCTTGACAAAATAAACAGGGATGACCCTGGATTCTATGTGTTATTGTTTCATTGTGTTTGAATGTCCTTACCGATAGGGAAAGATTTAAATTTTTAGCCTATCTGTAATTCATTATTCAGTAGTTAACTATATCAAAATTATATTGGAAAGAGAAGAAAACAATTTTTTTTTTCTTATCTCAGGCTTTCTCCTGAGACAAGAAAAATAGCCATAAGGAAAGAGAAGGGTTGAGTTGTGCACAGAATAATACAAGTCCTTGTGTATATAACTGTAGAGTAAAAAATGTGAATGGGAAAGAGACTGCAGCAGCACCCACGATTTTGCATTACTGAAAGTCAGCCTGTATGGCTGCCAATTACTTCCCACCAAATAGGAAGAATATGGTATAGTTAAGCACACCATTAATATATTTACAATGACATTTAGATTCTCAGTGATGTAGTTACCCTCAATATATGTCAATATTTCATTTTCTCCAAACTCTGAGTCAAAGGGCTTTTCAGAACACATTTGCTTAAGAATGTGTTTGCATCTGAAATCTGCAATGACTTTTCCTCAGATGGAAATGCCAGGCTGTTAAATTATGCAAGTAAAGTTAAAAAGACTCTTGGTGGCCACTGTTTGTCTTCTGAAAAGGAAAGACTACAAAAAGAAATAGTTAGTAATTAACAGTGTAGGTTTGATCTTTAAGAGAAAAATTTTTCCTTTTTTGATGAATATGTCATCAGTATGTCTTAGGACTGTTAGCTGTAGTAGTATTTCTTTAAAAGACAAACTATAATGACAAGAAATCTGCTTAATTGTCACTGGCATGTGGAAAGAGTTAGGTGTTTTGTTCTCTGGAGAATGGTAAACGGTACCACTGATGATATCTGCTGTTTTGGTTTGCATTGGGCATGCATCAAGGTTTGGAAGTTCACTACAATCTTATTTGTATCACTGATTCTCCAAGGAGTAGAGGATATATTTATGGCATCAATATTACTTATATCAATGTACTCTGAAAGTTAATTACTTTTGGAAATAGCAATGATATCATAATTTATTCTGGGCCTGGTTCCATCACTTTTCTTCCTTCAGAGCTGAAGCTAGAAAGAAGCCCCAATAAATCAATGAAGTTCCTTATAAATAACAGTATTGACCTTGAATGAGGATGGAAAAATCAAGTTCTCTGCTGTCAAATTCCTTTATGACTGTTTTGATTTCACCCTTACATTGTGTCTACTTGTTTAATAGTGGCATTTTCTATTGAAGATTCATACTGCAGTTAGATGTGGTTCTTTATGAATGTTACAAATGAGAAATACTAAAGCTACTTCTTGTCTTTCTTATCAAAAAGAGCAATTTCAGCAGTACAAAGGAAGATATTGTGAAGTATGTTGTTTTCAGTTCCTTTGAAATGCTTGTATCTTATTCTGAGTCTCTTTAAGAAAATCACAATTAAGAAAAGCAAGGAAAAGACAACAACTCCTTGTTGTGTTTCTATTAATATAGCATTAGCCTTAAGTAGAAGTAAAAAGAACATAAACAGTTCTGGGTGGAAGTAGAGAAAATGAACTTGCAAGAAGAAATTACTACAAGCCTTGTGGTTTGTTTCTGGTTGGTTTGGGTTTTTTCAAAGCTAAATATTTCATATTTCATTTTTACTTTGTATTCAACTGGAAGAATTGTTGTCTTAATGGCATTATTTAATCCTGCAAACCTAAGCCATTATCAGGAAGCACTGGACACAACAAGGGCCTTTTCTGAATGTCAACACAGCCACTGAAGACTGTCAGCTGGAAGCTTGGGTTAGAATTTTACGCTTCATTAACTACATTTATAGTACTAATTTCATATTTTGTAAAGGACAATCTGTGTATAGAACAGGAAATAATACATTAAGAAAGTGATTTTCAATGTGAAATCGAAGACCTAAATATTTTGAATAGCATTATATATATGCATATATATCTATTCTTGCACACATATCTAAGTAATGATAAAATTCCCACTTCCATGCTTTGGTGGTAGTCTCTGAATTTAACTGTTTATTTGCTGATAAAAATTTCCAGCAGACATCTTTATTATCATTGTTATTATCCATATCTATTAAACGTCATCAGAGTCTGGTGCTAATAGTTAGCATAGTCTTAGATTTCTCTGGTAAGTCTTCCTCTAAATCACTAAGAAGACTCAGACGAGTGGTAAAACTTCACCACCTCATGAAGCTCTACTGATTTCAGTTTCATTATAATTTTATTAGGGTAGATAGAGAGCAAACTTATTTATTTCATGTCCAATCTTTTCAATTTGACATGACTCACACGTGCATGTTTGCACTTGAACTAGCTATTTTTCACTAAATAGTCTTTTTCATAATGAAAAATATTAACGCTCAGAAATAACAATCATGAGACAAAACCTTATCCCAAGTGATCAACTTACAAGCTCTTTCTCCCAATTTCTCAGGTAAATTCAAGTATTTTTAACAAGATTCATAATGCTTAATGTCTGTACTGGTATTATAAAGTCAGCAGATAAACTGTGGGCTGAAAATTTAATCTGACAATCTCTGTGAAATTAGAAATCTCCATAGTATTTCAACAACAAAACAAAGCAGAAAGATCCTTCCTTTTCTGGAAATTCTTCCTTGCTGGAACTTGGATAAATAATATCTGCATTTCAGAACTTTTATTTCTATTCTTCCTCCAAACATTGACATATGAGAATATAGGACTACCTCTAATCCTCAGGATTAGATGTAAAATTTATATGGAAAGTGAGCGTTAAGAATCTAAACTGAGTGTGAGGAATTCTTTGTCTTAGGACCGACATATTCACATCAAATAGCACATCTTCCAACACATTCACGCCCATTGTGATAGCAGTCAAAACAGGTAAAAGTTCTATAGATAGTACTAAAGGTAGAACAGGCATAACTTGCTTAAAAAGTTAAAAAGAATTCAGAATAAAGTCCTGAGTCTCACTTTAAGATTGGAAAATCTATTACTTGAAGTGAAGAAGGCTTTTTGGCTACAGAAGTCGCCAGAACTTGAAAAAAATATTCCGAACTTTAAATTTAAATGTCAAATTTAAATGTCTACTATGCAGACATTGACAAGTGGAAAATCATGCTATGTGCCCATCACAGTCCATGGAAAGCAGCAGACAATTCTATGTCAAACACGACCTCTTTTAGCAACTTAATTCTGTTATTTCAGAATTGATATCAGGTACCATTTGAGGTCCCCTAGGATATTTTTGACATCCTCACTGAGTTTGCTTGTAAAAAAAATCAATCCTAACGACTTCCTAAACTGGCAGCTAAAGCTCAGGTGGGATATCATAGAGTGCATCTAATGTCATTAGACACCTATACAGACGTAACGGAATTATCTTGAGGTGTCTATGTGAGGATTAAAGTAATAGTATCTTACAATAGCTTTTCTTCTTAAGGATAATAAAGGGAGTCTGTGGTGATTAGCTCAAGTAGAGATATTTTTCACGTAGATGTGTACATCTGATTGGTAGATTACATCCTTTTTTACCCTGAAAGGGCAGATAGTTATTAATATTTAATGAATAAGTAGAATGTGAAAGTAATAGAGAGTTGTGAACATAAAAATCTAAGGGTGGAATAAGTCTGAGAGTAAAAGAATTACATTTAACTGTCTATAGGTTTGTTAGGTATCTAAGCTCCCATACAGCTGATGAACATCTAGTTGTTGAAGTAAGCAGAGATCATCAACAGTATTATTTAGTTTGCTTAAATATTAACACTTTAAATATTATTCATTTCCTGAAATATTCTCACCTAGAGCTCTTTAAGTCTCATTCTAGAAATCTGCAGAGGTCTGACAGATATAACACAGGTCTAACAGGAAACTATCTTGCTTCTGGAGATGGAGTTGAAGGCCAGAGGGCTTACATTTACATAATTGCATTCTGCCTACAGCTAACTGTACTGACAGGTATAGAATTCAGTTGGGACAGACCGTTGCTCTACCGTAGTTGAAATTCGCCACTTAATTCCTTGCAAATGTAACTCATTTATGTCTATATGGCACTACAAGAATATGATATAACATTATGAAACCCTCTGGAATATATTATGAGGTGATCAGCATGATAAATTTGATGTCTGCAGTTGTAACTTTTGTATTTATGTTTGTACTAATAAGTAACTAATTACTAAAGAAAGTTTTGGCTGATAAATTTCAAAAATATACAACTAAAATCCTCAGGTAGCAAAGGTCAAAAGACGTGCTCTAAAGACTCCACATAGCTTCATTTCATTCCTGATATCAGCTGTTGGCAATAATTGTCATTAGGATGATTGTTTGTGATAAAATACTGTTTTTATCCTTCTCCTGTGCCCTCTTTATTACTTTCATCTTCTCAAGAATTTTCACAATGTATATTCAACCTAGCTTCAAAATTTATTTCACATTCTATAGCTATTGTGACATCAGAAGATAAAACTAATAAAGTTTCTTGACTTTCATTAAAACTTAAAAGTAAAACAAGGTAATTTTGTTATTGGTTTTATCATTAATATTAAGAATATTAATATTAATAATAATTAATATTATTAATAATAATACTCTACATCAGTTCTTGAGCAGGATTTAAAAAAAACGCTGAAAACCATCCTTCTGATGGTCTTGAAAGACAGGTCCTTTGCATCTTTCTGTTTTGCAGTGGATAAATTGAACAAACTGCTGTTCCTTGACCAGCTTTATTGCTTATTGTCCTTTCCTGTTTCATCTGGAGATTATCTTAAGCTGTGTATGCACTTAGTGAAGACTCAGTATTCCTGCACCTTCAGTAAATTTTTCCTTTTAAGCAAGGCCTATAAGCTTGTAGGTATTCATCCCTACTGCTTTTCAGCCACTCATCTCTCATACTTAATAGTATGAAGCATACTTAACATATACTAAAATATATGGAACTAAATAAAATGTTTACACCTTTCACACAGAGAGTAAAACCAAACTTTCAAATAATCTTGTATTACAATGTAATCACACAGAAAAAAAATATTAATATGTATACTCTTTTGATTTAAATGCAGTTTACATCTTTTGGTCTGATTACTTGGGCTGTAAACACACTAAAACATGCAAAATGGTTTATTGCATCTTGTCTACAGACTTACTGGAGACCTGACAGGTGATGACAGGTGAATTTCATGCCAGAATTATAAATTGCATAGAATGAAAGCATGATCCTTGGAGAATGAACTAGTTTCTGTGGGCACAGTATGTACAGATTTTTGTTATCTTTGTTTAGCTGTATTTGGTTTTATTTGCGTTGTGGTTTTCTTTCTTACTGTTGATGTTTTAAAAATTTATTTGTGATAAAAATGACAGGTCTTTTTGTTGGCTCATAATTAAAAAGTATATAAGATCTTATAAACAGTCCTTGAACATATTTTCTTTCAGTTTGTGTGGTATTCTGGTTCTTGGAGAGTATCTTGACAGCTGTTACTGAAGGAGATGAAGAGTGCTACTTATTTTCACTTGGTGATTCCCTTAGCTGACATATCCTGTCGTCTCAGGCATGACCAGGAGTCAAAGAAAACATAGGCCAAAATGCATTTTTTTTCATTAGGCAAATCCTTGTCTGTGAACTTCTTAAACCATTGTATTAGGGACTTTGGCATGGAATGGATATATCAAGAAAAACATTCTCCCGCAAGTTGAAGGGGAAACAAAATTAGGATGTTACTTGAAAGTGTATAGAGTTAATGAAAAATTATGTCAACCCCATACCTGCTATTATCATCTCAATTTCTTTATGAAAGACATCAGACAGACTTAAAAATGTGGCTAAAACCCAAAAAAGAGTCAGCTTTGACACATCCATCACCATGCACAGTGTCTGATGAAATCAGTTGGTCTGTCTGCTGCAGGACCTTAGGAGTTTTGCCAAAGAATAGGAACACAAAGACAAATAGTACAATAAATAAAAAGAAATGCATGTTTGTGACTTCAGGAGCTGTAGTTGTTATTAGGAATTAAAGTAATCTTGTCTGATAGCACACATATCCATTTAAAGGAAGAGAGTATAAACAACAATCTAAAAATGCCAGAAGTCTTAAAATGAGATGGGGACACCACTGTCCAAAGCAGTGTTTGCTAGAAGAAAATGTTTCTAAGGTTGATTCCAACCTGTTGCAACAGAACTTATTCGTGTGACATTGTTTTTAACTTAGGTTAAAAGGAACTTATTTGCTTCTTTTCATAATATCCATCTTTCATAATTTTTACTTTCCTACTGAAAGTTAGGAATTTTGTTAAATTGGAAAGGTTCTGATTGCCATGGTATATATTCATAAAACTCTTCAGTGAGAGTGGGATTAATTTTGCTTCCTTTTACATGTGTGAACTTGAACTCGTTGCCCAAACTAGCCATACCAAATAAGGTAATGAATTACAGAATTACAGAATCAATTAGGTTGGAAACTACCTCTGAGATGATTGTGTCCAACCTATGACCTAACACCACCATGCCAATTAGACAATGGCATTAAGTGCCACACCCCGTCTTTCCCTAAACACCTCCAGGGACAATGACGTCACCACCTCCCTGGGTAGCCCACTCCAATGTCTTATCACCCCTCTTGTGAAGAAATTCTTCCTAATGTCCAATCTAAACCTGCCCTGGCACAACTTAAGACTGTGTCCTCTTGTCCTATCACTACCTGGCTGGGAAAAGAGGCCAACTCCCACCAGGCTACAACCCCCTCTCAGGTAGTTGTAGAGAGTAATAAGGTCACCTTTGAGCCTTCTCCTCTCCAGGCTAAACAACTCCAGCTTCCTCAGCTGCTCCTCATAGGACATGCACTCCAGACCCTTCAGCAGCTTCATTGTTCTTCTCTGGACACACTTCAGCACCTCAATGTCCTTCCTGAATTGAGGAGCCCAGAACTGGACACAGTACTCAAGGAGCAGCCTCATCAGTGCCGAGTACAGGGGAAGAATTACTTCCCTAGTCCTGCTGACCACACTGTTCTTGATACAGGCCATGATGCCATTGGTCTTCTTGGCCACCTGAGCACACTGCTGGCTTGTGTTCAGCCATTTGTTGATCTGCATCCCCAGGTCCTTTTCCACCGGGCCACTTTCCNGGGCCACTTTCCAGCCACTCTGCCCCCAGCCCATAGTGCTGCAGGGGGTTGTTGTGGCCAAAGTGTAGGACCTGGCACTTGGTCCTGTTGAACGTCTTACTCCTGCACGGCTCATCTATCCAGCCTGTCCAGGTCCCTCTGCAGAGCCTTCTTATCCTCCAGCAGATCGATGCTCCACCCCAACTTGATGTGATCTGTATATTTATTAATGGTAGACTCAATCCCCTCATCCAGATCATCAATAAAGATATTAAACAGAACTGGGGGACACCACTAGTGACGGGCCGCCAACTTGATGCAGCACCGTTCACCACCACTCTCTAGGCCTGGCCTTTCAGCCAGTTCTTAACTCAGAAAAGAATGTACCTGTCCAAGCCATGGGCTATCTGTTTTCCAGAAGTATGCCACTGGATATGGTGTCAAAGGCTTTGCTGAAGTCACTGAGACCGAACAAATATAGTCATCTGCTTCAGAAGGTGACAAGCTGCACTGTGAACTGAACTTTTTAAGCTATATTTTTAGACTCTGCTCACTACAGAGCAACTGAAGGGACTATTCAGGGATACATCACCACATCACAGTACTACGCATCACCAGTGTAAGTCTTATTTAGGTAGAATTTTGTATGTATCTCTCATCTACTAGTTACAATGTCTTGATGATGTATAGCTCTTAGAAAATAATTTGTCAGGTTGCACACAAGCTTAGTCTGGTCCTCTCCTGCTGTGTTGTTTGTGCAGTTATCAGCCATATGTCACTGAATTATGCATTTTTCCTTTCAGAGCAAAGTGGTCACAATGTCAAAAGCATGCAGATGCTCTGATGAGAAGTACTGCTATAAAAAATTTGCAAGGAAAATAGCCAGTTTCTAAGAAACAATTATGTCAGAATTCTAAGATAACATTAATTTCTCACTATTTTTCATACCAAAGTTGAGAAAGAACAGTGCTAACCCATATTTTATGTATTTTACAAGGACAGAAGAAGACCCATGAATGCTTGTCTTATTAAAACTTCTGCTTGAATGGATATGAGAGGTACTCTGTGCACCTGTGCTTCCATCTTGAGTGTTATAGCCAGCATTTAAACATCTCTCTGTAACTTCCTGTGTCCATTTAGACAGACAAACCTTTTGTACTGGAGTTTACATATTATTTTAACCACAGAATGGTATAAGATGTTGTAAACCTGGAGGACAGGGACAGTCTCATCATGGTAATTCGACTGGAAATAGAATATGAAGTTCTCTGGAACCTAAGCAAAAGGGACAACCCCTCCATTTTACCTCTTTATTTAACTGTGCAAGACCAGTGCTTGGATTTTCTCTCAGCTGTGCATTAAAGCCTGGACCGCTGTTTTGTGTGCAGATTTTGGTCCTGGCATTGCTGAGTAGCATGATGTAGAAACCCTCACCTACCATCCTTCTTCCTTCCCCTTTCTATACTGCCAGGAACTAGATGGTCTGCCATTGTGCATCCATGTCTTCTACAATCACTTTGTTTCTTTTCAATGTTTTTCTTACAGCATTTTGAATTGCTAGCTAGGTTGACACTTGTCTTCGGCTGATATCAGCAATTTGCTTTTTAGCATCTTCGAAAGGGAATTTATGTCCCCAAAGCTTCCCACCTCTAATTTTAGGGATTTTATTTTGTTTTGTTTTGGTTTATTTTGTTTTATTTTATTTTATTTTTATTTTATTTTATTTCTGTCTGATGTGTAATCATTTAGCTTTCAATGACAATGCAAGATCATCATCTGTATTCATGGAGCACTAAGTATACTTTCTCCCTTCCTCCTTCTTTGGCATGCTAATCAATTTCCATAAAATAGAAATGTGGCCAGAAACTCTAATTTGATGTCCCACATAGGTTCATTTATTCTTCAAAGGAAAACTATGAATAAACATGACATTTATATATGTCTAGAAATACAAAATTAATTAGGAGATTAGTATGGTATGTGTTTCTAATCAAATAAAAGAGATCTAAAGTCTTGTAGAAAGCATAAAGAGATTAATACACCATACAGCCTGAAATCTAAGGTGTTAAGTGGTTACATTAGACCACAACATAATTTTGGGTGGTGACCAAATATTTTCATTTTCTAAAGAACGTATAACAGATATTTGCTGATGACATAGTAGAAGTAGCCAAACACTGGAGAGGACTTGGAGAAGAGGCAATTAGTCTATGGGACAGGCCATACTTGTGCACTGAAGTGACTGTAGTGACTGTGGCGACTATAGACAGCGTGCTTGACTGGGCTGTCCTTATCCACTGATCCTAAGAGCTTGGTGGGGATGGATATAGGGCCCTGAACAGAGGGGAATGATGCCTTAATCATAGTCCCAGTGGCTGATCAAGGTACTGCTGACTAGCCACCTTGCTTGTCATTATACTGGAAAAATCTGCAACATGAAGTCATGTATCTGAAAAAGTATGCTACAATATATATAAAATAAAAAGATGTAGGGATCTCAGGGAGGAATGTGAGAAGTTTTGTGAAAAGTTTTCAAGAGAAAAGGGACAGCAGACTGAAAAATTTTGTAATCTAATTTCTAGAACACCCATTTCTCTTAGTAATCAAAAGGATTTTAGAAATGGATGGTTCAGTGATGATCTGTCTAAGATCACTGCGTGTTTTTAGAATGTTCCATTTCCAGAAGACATGTTATTCACTAACAGGCTTAGGTGACTAATGTAGAAGAGGTTCTGAGACCACTCTTATTAGTTCTACTGGGAATAACACATAATTTTATAATTTACTCTTTTTGACAGAAAACCGCAAAGTGTAAAGAAAAATATCTGTGGAGAAACATCACTTGGCTTCAACAGTAATAGCTCCAAGACTAATTGGTTTTCATAATAATTCTAAAGGTAAATTAAAGCAAAAGCAACCTATATGAGTCAATGTCCTTAACTTCAGGCATCCTTCTTACGTCTAAAAGATTAGGTATCTGCAACAGTACTTTATTCTCTGTATAGCCAATAAACACAGACTGACATGGAGAAATGCTCTCAATTTAACCAAGGCATAGCCCTTGACACATATCTTCAGCACTTCATACACTGAATAAGAATCCGAAACTACGTAGTACTAAGTAAAATAGAATCATTAATTGCTCTCCATGAAGCGAAGAGAAACCAGCTATCATTGCTTTTGCTTATTTCCTCCGAGAGAAAGTTGTCTGTATCAGCACTATGGTGTTTGATGTCTTCTTCAGTCAGGTAGTGTTCCTTTGCCCCCAGTTACAACCTTTTGTGGTGATTTTTTGTTTTTCTAGCTTGGATATCTGAAACAATTTTGAATTTTAGTGCCATTTACTAGTATGTGGGATTTATGCTATAAGGTTATGAAAATTAAATAATCCTGGAACCTTTCCTAAGTATTGTTCTGGAGAAACCTGCTTGGAGCCGTTCAAAGCAGAATCAAACTTGAGCTAAGAGCTAAATTCAGGCATACAGAGATTGATTTCTCTTTCTGTCTCTCTGTCATCAGGAGGACAGCTAATAGTATACACTTTAGTTCTACAGCTATTTTTCTTCACACGAGGACACAGACAGAAATCCAGCATTTAAATTTGCTGGAATGGATCTCACCTGCTAAATTTAGAAGTGAAATCCTCTGTTATTTGTCTTTTCTTGTGCAGTTTGAATTGAACAATATGCTGACAATTTCAAGTGAAATTTTTGACTACAGATTTAAAACAGGGCTCTGCTTCATATTTAAATTCCATTTTATTGTCCTTTGCTTGTGGCAAACTGCGGAATTTAATTTAGTGGCAAAATAATCTAACAAGCTGTTTTGGGAATGAAACTGTCTCAGGGTAGATATGATGCTGATGTCAATGTCCTTTAGATGGAATATTGAACAGCTGCCTAATCATAAAAAATAATTAAAGGAGTGCTCCACATACATGCTATTTGATGGGATTGATTTAGACCTTGTGAATCTCCTCAACACTCACCCATGCACACATATCAAATCTAATGTGCATGTGTGCATGACCAGATCTTCTGCAGTGCATTTTATCAATACAGATTGATTAACCAGCAAAGAACATCTGTGTTGTTGGAGGAGAAAAGGGAATTAAGGAAGTATGCCATGTCCAACTCTATCCACCCTATCTTCCTTTGCTTTGAAGTATTTTATGAATCTTCTTCCACCAGAGAAAAGTCCAGTATTCAAGAGTCCCTGCACTCTCCAGAATAGCCCAGGAGTAACCAATTCCTTTACATGTCCAGTAAAAAATTCTTGCATGTCCTAGTAACACATGTTGCAATTTCTGTCCTTTGTACTTAGTAATCATGGAAAGTTTATGTCATTGTTCTAACTGAAGCCTTAAAAAAAGTAAATTAATTTTGTTCTGCATTGTCCATTGACACTTAAAAAAACTAAATGCCAAATAAAAGCCTTTGTAGTTCGAATTTCTTCTACAATAAATATTTTAAAGATCTTAGTGGTTTTTCTGGTGTGCTATCCTAAACAGGGAATGGAATGAATATACTGTCAGAAAAATTTGAAATTGCCTCTCAAATGTTATGTTGTTAAAGCTATCAGCAAAATAACGCCACAGAGAAAACCCCTATCTTCAAAGATATTTAAGTGTTTGTTCATGATGCAGTGACATAAGAAGTCTGTTTAAATGTAAATAACAAAATGCTAGAAGGCATGACTATTGGCATTAAACTCACAAAAAAAAAAAGGCATTGAAATTTCAATGCCTGCATTAAGACAAAATTATGCTAAACATTCATCTTATATTATACACTTGTATGTTATGTATACATGGATATATGTTTTTTTTTCTCAAATACAAAACCATATATATACATATTTTATCTCTTTGTTAGTGATGGGTTTGGGCTTGTTTGGGCTTTCTTTAAATAATTACTTCTACATACACTCCATCCAAAATTCTTCCAGAATTAGTTTAATTGGTGTCTGCACCAAATGAGTAAAATTTCTTTTTGTTAAATGCTTATATTTTATAGTGAACTTAAATCAGAAAATTAGATCAGTTGTGTTTCTAAGTAAGATCTTAAAGTCGCAAGGCCTTTAAACTATGTTAATAAAGTCAAATTCAAAGCACTCAGAAAGGACATTTTCTGATCTTGTAACTCTTATAAATAAGTAAATTCTCCTGTTGCCAGGAGAAATCTTACAAGCATCAGTGACTACAGCATTAATTACCTTAACTCTGTAGGCATTCCAACTCAAAGCTTTATTCCCTTGTCTGGGACTGTCAGGGAGAATAGTAGTGTCTGTTAAACGCTTCGTTTAGGCCTGTCTCTGCCATCTTCTCTCTATCCAGCCATTTCTGTTCATAGTAACCTTTCTGAATTGGAGATAGGCCAGAAAAGACATTATTCATCACAATTTTTTAATGGACCAGTGGAACTGCAGTGCAAGGACAGATCGTTATTTCATATTTAATCAGTGAAGTGACCGAGATGTTTTTTCCCTCTGTTGTCAATATGCAGGATCAAGCCTAAAATAAAGGGGAATAGTTTCTGAGGAAAGAATACTTAATACTATAGGAGAGATTGTCAGTAAGGAGATAGGCATGGGGAAAACGATTAATTAAAGAACCTGATAGGAAGCTGGAGAAGTAAAGTTAGAAATAGAAAATGAAAGGCTGATAGACTTGATTTACATAATGAGAAAGACTGATGGCGATGACACAAAATATGCAAGAGATAAAGGAAGGTTTAACAGGGAGAAATAAATATCCTAAGAGGGATTTTAAGTGAAGATTTCCTGAAACCAAAGAATTCAACTTGGTAAATAAGACGGCCAAGCACAGACTTCTTGTTTGAGATCAAGTGCCACCAGTGGGCTCATATGCATAGTGCTTAGGGTTAAGTGCACTTTATATCAGATTTCTCTCAAGGATTCTTGGACAGGTTCAAAATGGAACCACTTGAGAAGCATGGGCAATTAAGTCTGCATTGTTCAGCCTCGCTCTATTATTTAACAAGATAGACTTCCCCAAAATATGTAGAATGAATATAAAAACATGCCACAGGAAAACAACAAAAAAAAAGAAAACAGGGGGGAAAGACAACATAAGCTGTAAAATGAAAAGCCAAATCAACAATAAGAAAGTTCAAAGGAAGCAGATGAAGGCTTTCAAAATTAATTTAGTTTGCTTCCATATGTTGAAACACTTCGTATGTTTGCCTCTGTTCTGACATTTGAACGTAAACTGGTAAAGGACGAAGTGCAGTTTCAGCCAGTTAAGATTATGGGACTGGTACCTCTTCACGATGTCTGACTATCAGCTGACACAACCTTATTCTGTTATCTGCCACCTCTTATCATGCAGGCAGCAGCAGAAGAATGATATATTCTCTTTTCTTCTGCATGTCTGGCTCCCAAGCGCTTAGCCCATTTGACTCTGTAATCTATAATCATTAATTGACCAGATAAAAAGACTCCTAAACATCAGCCCTTCTACAAATGAAGGCCAGCGATACTGAAAAAAATCTATGTGAAGCTGTGGCATGCTAGCAAGGATGTGGCATGATATCCAGAAACAAAAAAGCAATATATGCAGACTTTGAACATTAAAACCCTCCCCACTGAAACAAACAAACAAGCAGGTAAACAAAACCACTCATGTTATCTTTCTGACTTTCACTTGAATGATTTGGAAGTATAAAAAAGACTCAGTACCAGCTTATTTTTATATTTACCAAAACCTCTTTGTGGCCATTTGTTAGGCTTTCAACGCCTTACTCAAGCGTTGGAAGCACCTGATAAGGGCACTGAACTCTTTATCACTGGAGTGATTGTTGCAAAGAATCACCCTGATTCTGAACAAATCTTCACGTTATAAAACTGTGGAGTAAGAAGAGAACAAGTGAATTGCATAAGAAGCAGCTACACTCTAGCTGACTTCTGTCACTATTTTAGATATGCAGGCTGCTGCTTCTCCTGAAGGCAAAGCTACTTTCTCCTCTTCCTTTGCTGCTGTAGTTAGATTCACAAAAGAAGCAGATGGGTCAATATAGTTCCATCTGCTTTTTTCTGTCATAAACTGAAAAAGATGTTTGTATTTTAGTGTAAGACTCACAACATTAAGTCAAAAAGTAAGGAAAACTAGAAAAAATTGCATTTTGTTTTTGCAGTTCATCTTGTCTCTTTAAGAGATTCTCTATGTAACTCTAAATGTATTGAGAAGTTTTAATTAGTTAACGGAAGTCTCTAGTTTATTAAACACACTTGGTATGGTATTAGTTGCTACTTACAGCTGTTATATTTTGAAGTTGCAGCTGTGATATCATATGTTTTATTCCTACAAAACCCACACAAATATTATGGCTTAAATATTTGTGTAAATTTGAGAAAAAGGAATATATATTATGAAAGTTTAAAATTAAGAAAGGGAACAAGTAAAGTGCATAATTTTTCTTGTATCTAAAGAATTGGATGTGGAAAAAATACTTTGTCATTTTACACAGATATTAAAAATTAAGTATCACATACTGTTACAGTATTTTGGCACTTTTTACTTCTCTGTACTTTTCAAGCAACACATTTATAAGTGCTGAATCCTTAGTGAGGTCTCACTGAAGGACTTAGGCTTTAGTTCAAGCATTTATGCAAAAGCATCATGCAAAAGACGGCCCTGAGTTAGGTCTTCTAATCCTTAATGATATAGGAGGGAACTAAGTAGGTAAATTAGTGTTTCCAAAAACAAATCTACAAAATTGTCAAGTTGAACAGGAACTATTTTCAGTGAAACCAAATTGGAAGTTACAACTCCCAGCCAGGACAGCTGACACAAACTGGCCAAATGAGTATTCCATGTCATATTATGTCATGTTCTGTATAAAATCTGAGGGGAAAGCAGTCTGGGGTCAACTGCTCAGGAACTGGCTGGGCACTGGTAAGCAGGTGGTAAACTATTGCACTGTATACCACTTGTTTTATATATCACATCCAACTCTTATTCTGTACCATTCACATCATGTACTTTTCAATATATCCCAAATCACTGCCGTCTTTCCTGTCTTTTGATAGATATATACCCACAGATATTATTCCCTTAGCCTATGGGCCATGCCTTTAAAATGTTAACTTCATTTAGTCCATTAATCTGGGTCATTCAGGTCAGGAGAGTTGGTGTGTTGTATTGGATTGCTGTATGCTGAAGCCACTTCTCGTTCCATCACCAGTGTACTTGTCCAGTTCTATCATCACTATAGTTGCTCTATACCCTATACCTAATCATATTACAGTAGAAAATCACCCAGATTAATAAAGAACATATTTTGATAAAACTGTTTTAAAATGCTCGGCTAGCTCAGTTTGTAGAACATGGGACTTTCAATCTCAGGCTCATGGGTTCACGCCCCATGTTAAGTGGTAAAAAGAGCTGTTGTGGTTTAATTCATCAGGCAGCTAAACACCACAGAGCCATTTGCTCACTCTGCCCCTCTGCCAGTGGTGGGGGTGGAGAGGATTGGGAAAAAAATAAATTCTGGCTGAGGTAAAGATGGTTTAGCAGAATGTAAAATGAAGAGTAAATAATAAAAATATTAACAATAATAATAATAGTAATTGTTATTGTTAAATTATAATATACAAAACAAGTCATATACAATGCAATTTCTCACTACCTGCCGGTTGATGTCCAGACAGTTCACAAACAGCAGCCCCTAGACAGCTCTCCCACTAGTTATGTACTAAACATGATGCCATATGTTATGGAATATCCCTTTGGTCAGTTGGGGCCATTTGGCCTGGCTGTGTCTCCTCACAACCTTTTGTGCTCCCAAGGCTCCTTGCTGGCAGAGCAGTATGAAAAGCTGAAGAGTCCTTGAGCACTGCTTGGCAACAACAATAACATCAGTGTGTTATCAACATTTATTCTCAACCTACATAGCACTGTACCAGCTGCTGGGAAGAAAGTTAACTCTATCCCAGCTCGACAAGGACAAAAGTAAAAAAAGAATGCCACATGCTTTTTTCACACTGTGCAAATAAAGAAGCTCAAACTGACTCCATGAAAGCCTGCTTTGGAAATAGTAGCAGAATAGAAAGAAGCTTTAACACAGCAGTATGACCTGGAAGAATGCAAGGCTGGAACATGAGAGCCAGTTCAGGTGCACATTTATATTCAGACTCCTTTTCCTTATGCATTTGCATCTGAGCCCTACTCATATCCTTGCAAGGATCCCCATATGTGCGCAAATCCTTGTCCTACTTGAGTCAAAAAAAATGTCATGACTCATTTTAGTGAAACAAAAGTTTCATCCAAGTATTGCTGTCACAGGTGGGTATAGTGTCTCTGAAATCCCTAAGAAGCTAGCAAATGCAGCTTCAACCATCTGAAGAAGCTATCTTCACTTAGCACAGATGGGCCTAGTAAGAAAACTGGTGTTTGTACCACACTTACTTGTGTGAGAAGAAAGCTGTTGAGCTGAACTGGATAACAAGGATTCCTCCTTCTTTGCAGAATATATAGTTTAAAATTTGATTTTTTTACTCAAAAGAGTAAAGAAGTCTTCTTTGGATTAAGCACACTCAGTTTAATGTGATTAAGGTAGAGAATTTAAAGATCTTTAGTAATTTTAATTTTTTAATTGGTCTTATTACAGAGTTTCAGACCTTTGCCTTTTAAAGGTGTTTCAAGTAAGATCACAACTAACTTGTACCAAATGTCATGGAACAGCTGGTATCCTTATTTCGTAGAGGACTGGCAATATGGATCATCATAGACGTGGGAAATGCCATTCTCCCATTAAAAAAGCTCTTGATGACACATCATTCAAGATTTTATAATGCCAAATTCCAGCATTACTTTTGAATAATCAAGATTTAATTGATCTACCATTTTTTTCTTTTCATGTGTTACATCATGCCGTTGTTCTTAAGATAAAGAACCTTCTGCTGTATATTGTAGATGGCTTTTTTAAAAATCACAGAAATTACATATGTCTCGAATCATACTGAAAAAAATATCTTTTTGAACAAATAACTGAGATAACTGCAAATTTGGAAGGGCCTGCACAGGGGTGATAGACAATAATTTTTAAGTGTGATTATACCAGGTCTTTCTTTTAAGGTGCAGCATTTTTACATGCTCACAGATCTCAATAAGTCTTCCTTCCAACATAAATTCTCCATGTTTAGTATGATTCCTTTCCTCCCTTCCTTCTATGGAATATTATGAAACAAAAACCAAAACCAAAACATGAACCCGACAAAAAAAAACAAACAAGCCCACTGCAAATTCTGCTTTAAAAAATTATGCTTTAAAAGTGTCACTACCACTACTAAACGCAATAGCAATAGAAATGTTTTCTTCATATTTACGGATATTCTTCATGTGCTAAAATCACATTTCCATTTTCAATTTACATATAAATTTCACGAGTGTTTTGGATTGGTTTGACATAACATTTCATAACTTCATACTTTAAAGGTTGATACAATATTTTAATATTGACATCAAAGGTATTTCAGACTTCTGGGTTGGCATTTTGAGGGACACTTTTCTACACCTTTTTAGACAGGTAATTGTAGTTGTACATGGTAAGAAAACTGAGTTATCCCAAAGGTAAAAGAAAAAAAAAAGAAAATATTTCTGATCTTCCATCAACTCTTTAAGTTTATAACTTCCTTGCAGACCATCACATATAGAGCTGTCTGTGTCAGTTTTTATAGATTCTTCTGATAGTCTGTGCAGTAGTTGAACCACACCTTGTACCTTGTTCCCACTCAGTTTTTGTTAAGACTAAAATCACCAGTGAGACAAGTTCTTTTTATAATCTTGAAAGATCTGGATCATAAATCATGTGGCAGTCAAAGGAGGCACAATTCTATAGCCTACAGTATAAAGCAATTGCAACACACAAAAATTTATTATGATATTTAAGGAGAAATAGTGCAAATCAGTCTGGTTTGGGCAGCTTTTTTACAACATCTTTATGTTCTTTTTTTTCAAACTATGAATATCATCATCTTGCAAAGAACTACCATGAAAGTACTTCAAGATAGTTTGGCACAATGAATGCTTGTAACATCATGGGAAAAAAAATGTGTGCAAAGGTAATTCAAGGTGACCAAACATTGAAAAAAAATTATATACAAAGTTACAGCTACCATCTAGAAAACAAGCAGTAAAGACTAGATAATGGCCCTAATTTTCCATGTAAAATAGTTTATGAATTAGCTTTTCATCACGTTTCTGGTACTTACTCTTCTGCTGCTCTTGGTGCATTCTGCACTGAACTGGTGGAGTGCAGTACAGTGACTTACGGGACTTACAGGGAAGTCTGTTGGAGCAGGTACCCACGTGCAGTCCATGGAGAATCCCATGCTGGAGCACGGGGATGTGTCCAAAGAAGGCTGTGACTTCATGGGAAGTCCATGCTGGAGCAGGTGCCTGGCAGTGTCTGTGGACTCAGGGACGGAGGAGCCCACAGTGGAGCAGGTTTGTTGGCAGGACTTGTGACCCTGTGGGGGTCCCATGCTGGAATAGAATGTTCTGGAAGGACTGCACCCCGTGGAAGGGACCCACACTAGAAAAGCTGAAAAAGGACTTTCTCCCATGGGTGGGACCCCATGCTGGAGCAGGGGAGGAGTGTGAGGAGGAAGGAGTGGCACAGACAATGTGTGATGACCTGACCCCAATCCCCAATCTCCATTCCCATGTGCCGCTTGGGAGAAGAGGTAGAGAAATCAGGAGAGAGGAGAGAGGCCATGTAGGAGAGGAGGGGGAAAGATGTTTTTAAGATTTGTTGTAATTTCTCATTATCCTACTCTGATTTGTTTAGTAATGAGTTAAATTAATTTTTAGCCACATGGAATCTTAGTGTAGCACACACAGCATAGTTCACCTTACCCTCTTCATATAAGCTTATGCCTTGTTAAACAAATCTGTCTTTGCAACCTTATGACACTGCTGAGGAACTTAAAAAAATTTTTTGTATTTCTCCATAATGGGAACAGAGTCCCGGCAGCATGGAATATTTTAAAGTAAGTTTTGGGTTTTTTTTTTTTCTTTTGAAGTGACTTTATACCTCAGCTGAAAAAAGAAGAGTTACAAACTGTGTAATAATAAAGTCTCTGTAGTCTTGCAACTATAAGCAATTACTGGAATAATACAATTATCCTGGAAAAAAAGAAGTACAAGAAAATCAAATTAAAACGCTAACACATATCAGAAATGTATAATGTTTTTCTGAAGATCTTTTCATCTTGTTTATTTTTCCAATAGCAGAATAATTGTTAAAGCTTGGATTTTCAGCAAATATTTTTACATAATAATATTCCTTTTTCAGATGAATCATAATATTTAATTTTTTCTATTTTTGGCATAAATGCAATAACAGAGCCTTCTAGCACTTCAGGGGGTTTTTAACCCAAAACCCTAACTGTGCCTATCTTTTCTCTATGGTTTGTTGGGTCATTTAGGTCAGGGATCCACTCAGATTAATATTTCTGTTCTGTTCCTGAATAGTAGAAAAATCAAAGAGATCCTGATTCCCTTATTCACATTAGAATAATTTTACTGATCAAGACAACTAGAAAACAATCTTCTTTTAGTCATGTTTATTTAGGCTTATTCCACAAATTTAGAGGTCATAGGTAGCAATCAACTATTTCGGAGATTACAGCAATCTTTATTGGATTTAATTTCTATAAGGATATACTTTCTTTAAAATGTTTCTTAGACACTGTCAGTAAGTGACTAAAAGGCAGTCATCTTGAGTTTTGAAATCCTTAAAGGTAAAATATATTTCCTCAACCAGTATGTGCATATGTGACTTACAGTGCAAACACTACCTCTGACTAGTTTGGAACACAGTTTGTACATTAACTGCATTAACGTTAAATGTGTTGCACAAAAGTGGAATATGAAAGTATGAAGGATATAAACTGCCAGTCAGTCTCTGTTGCAGTTGTCCATGGAACTAACTGTTCCATTGTGGTAGGACAGAACTGTCCAGTTCACATCATAAACAGAAGAACTGGTTGTAACTTAATCTGGATCTTCCTATGCAATTTTTCTATTATTTGTCAATAGAAATGGTGTTCCTAAATTATGAAAATTTTGAAAATTTCACTCTTAAAGGATTGTCTCACTGAAGAGCCTACTTTTAAATTTCTTTTTGTAACTTAACAAAGACTTTCAATTGAGTAACTTGATTATGAATGACATAATAAAGTATGTCATTTTGATCTAAAAAACCATGACTATATTTAAGTCTGTGGGATGTTCCCTTTGATGGCAAAACCTCAAAGATTATAGGCCTAGCATGGCCAAGCATGGATGTTGTTCTTTACCTCTCCTTTCCTGTGCAGTGAACAGAAGGCATACCCAATAACAGTAGCATTGTCACAAAATTCCTTTTCTTCTCTTAATCATGGCAGAACTGGATAAATATAGGTGATCAAAGTTATATAACAAATTACCATTTTTTGAAAAAATAACTCAAAAATATTGTTTGAAGAGAGTCTGCTGATGGTTGGTCTCAGCAATGATGAGCAGGCGGCTTAAAACCACTCTCTGTATTCCTATTTTTAGAGCTTTATTGATTGCATATTATATTCAGAAAGTCCACACATGGATTTTTACATCCCTCAAGATATATTTTGAATCTTATCAATAATAAGGTATCTATCCTTGATATAAAGTATGCATCTGATGGTAATACATTTCCCTGAAAAATGTGGCATGCCAGTCTATTTACTTAAGCTAGAATGCTAGAAGAGCTAGAAAACTAGAATAGAGATTAATTTTTTGCATTGGCAAACAATGTGTGTGAAGGTTTGTTATTATTATTTCCAAAGACAAGGTCTCCAGAGGACATAAAGCCAGCCACAATGGAATATGTTTGGAGTATAATAGAAAATCTGGATCTAAAGTATTTTGTTGTTTGTTTTTTTTCCTGAATGATGCCTCAGATAGCAAATTGGCATTAATATTTTCTGACTTAACACTACTTCTACTTCCTGATTTGAAACATCTGATGCAAGTTTATTTTCATTTCATTTAGTAGCCCCGGGACAAACAGAAATCTTGCTGCTGCTTATAAAGAGCGAAAGAGAAAAGAACCTGTCCAGCAGACTAATGCTAACATGCTATGAAATCCATAGGCACTCTTGTTCCCTGAGGAATAGGTGTGGTGTTAGTATCATGTTGCTGAAATCCTTTTTCTTGAATAAAATTGACAGATATGGTTTGAACATTACAAGACATTGGGAATAGATTGAGGCAATATGAGACTTGCTGACTTCAGAAATGATGAAACACTGGAATGGCCTTTTTTGGGTAGGTCTGAGCACTGCAGTAAAAGTAAATGAATAAAAGACAAGCATTGTTCTCAATGAAAAAATAATTTTCTTTCAGAATTTGTCTCTGACCTGATATTAGTTTGCTTCATAAAATTTCCATGTAACTCCTCTGGAAGACTGTTTTTGCTTTGGCTGTAATTAATACAGATTTTGTTCTCTAGGTTCAATCCTCACCAGTCTTGAGTAAAATTACCTTGTGATTCCACCACTCTTGAGAAAAAAAAAACATCTCTGAGTCTTGAGTAAAACCTGACCCTACAAATTCTTCCATCATTTCGGAATCAGTGTTCCACCTAGGCTTTATTTTTCAGTAATTACTGTTTAATTACTCTTTAAATTTTTAGGGAAAATTGAATTCCAAGTCTCAGAAACTGGAGGCTTTGGTAGCTCAGCATAATATGTCAGTCCTTTGTGGTTTTAATAAAACTGCCATAATTTTTAGCTCCATATATGTGTATGGCTTTAAAACTATTCTCACTTTCTCTTAAAAGAAATCCATCTAAAAATTGTTCTTTCACCCTCGTGGGGAAAAAGAAAAATATTTTCATGACACTAGAATTCTATTTTTTTTCAATATTTGTCTTCAGTTTTGTCTAATTCACATTTATTTCATAAAAAGTCTGCAAGTTCTGCACAATGATGCCAAGACATCCACTGACCAGTGCGGTGTCAGTCAGACCACTGTTGGTCAATGCCAGCAGCAAATACTTCATGCAGAAATCAAACATCAGCCCATTATTGTGAAGGTCATCACACTGCACAGAGTTATAACCACCCAGTAGGTGTGCTCATATATCAGACCAAGGTAAAGCTATTTGAGAGAAAAGCATCCTTCTCATTCTGGCACTGATGTACCCATCTCTGCCAGAGGCACACTGACAACAGAGAAGCCATGTCTCCTATACTCAGCACCAGTCTGTCAACCCTCATTAAATCCTTTCAGACTAGTCTGTTTGACATCTGGGCCTTCTTTATGTTTTCTGTTTCTGGAGAGTTAAATTCCCTTCTTATGCAAAAAGAATGATGATCTCTATTAAGGTTTATCCACTTTATTCTGTCCTAAATTATGGCAGTAATAACACCTTAGGTCCTAGGTAACCCACTCAGTCCTCACTGTGGGGTTACTGATAGCATCCTCTGCAAGGAGTGTTAAGTTTAATTTGGAGGGGAGAATGGAACAGCAGAGTCCCTTATTTGGAAAGAGAAGAACTGAATGCTCTGGTGAAGATATCATCTGTAGACCAGAAGACTAGAACTCAAAGCATTTGTCACACCAGTTTTGGCTTGGTCACCTTGTGGTATACACCCAACTTGATATTTACCTTAGTACCTATCATAGGCATAGGCACAGGGCAATAAACACAGGAGGCTTGATCTGGTCTGTTTTTGTTCTAACAGAGTTCCCAGCACAGCTAGTCATGAAAGGATGCAGCAGATGCATGTGGTATGGGATGGGAAGTGCTAAAATGATCTTTGTAAATGTGCAAGAAGGTTTTCTTGGGATTCTCCCCAGATCTGCCAAAGGAGGTCCAGGATTGTAATATTTGTATAACTTGCAAAAGGCCTCCAGAACAGATATAGGATAGAATTCCAAGGAAACTCTTTAACTGTTGGGTACAGTCTTTTCTGAATTTATATGGAATTCAGCAATCAGTCTTCTGAGACATTTGATATTTTCATCAAATCACTTTATCACCTTTTTAATAGCAGACTAGGTGAGAAAAAGGGTGCTTCAGGTAGTCGGTAAATAGAAGATGGTGTCTATAATTTCTTAGGAATTTAATAGTTGGAAAGATGGGACAGATCACTGTTAGAAACTAAGATTAAAGCCTCTAATCCTCTTCTGGATTTAAATTACAGATTATTTCTTCGATTTTAAAAGGGTCTTTTTGGGTTTTTTGTGTGTGTGTGTGTGTGTTGTTTTTTGGTTGATTGGTTGTTTTTTGTTTCTTTTTTTTTTTTTTTTTTGGTCAGGGCTTTGTAGTTGATTCTGTTTGCTTGTTGGTTTGTTTTGCCCGAAATTGTGGGACTCTATACCTTTTACATAACAACTGGTTTTATATGGCTGCCGTTGAGATACTAATTCAGAAGCTGGAAGAGAGGAAGAAAAAGGAGCAGAACTTGAGACTCCTGCTTTCAAAGTAAATGGTCCACTTACTGGGCTATAAAATTAATGACTCTTAAATTCAATTGTTCAATCAAAGTAACTGAAAGTAAAGAGAATGCCTCCAGGCAGGTAGTTAGGACATGCACATGCCACATGCAGTAGAGAATGAAGGGAAAACTGAACCTAGGCACCACATACGGGTATCTTATTGTGTAAAACCTGTACAGCATCAGCCCCATTATAAGTGAAATTGCTGGTACATGTTATTGGCACTGTATTAAGCATTTTTTACATTACTGTATGAAAAGAGCGAAAGAGCATCTATTTAGACCTGTGATGTGGTGAATTCAATACTATTATCCTGCACATGATGAGAATTGGAACCCTAGAGAGTTCCTGTCATTCTTCAGGGGCTTGAATACCTAAGAGGTTTCAAGATTATGACCTTCCAGGACAGCAGAATAGCACAAATGTTACTTAAATCCTTTGTTGCATCTCAGCAAAAGCCACTGTACTTGGTATTTATTTACTGTTACAGTAAATGGCATTGAAAGGGAAATTATTAATTACTGAAATTTAATATCATTTTAAGATCTCACAAAAAGTAGGAGATTGGATATCCGATTTTTACATAATAGAAAGTCCTGTAAGTAGCAAATACTATTTAAATGACACAAGAAATTGTATTATCAAGATGAAATAGAAAATTGAATTATAACTGTTTCTCTCATTTAATTATACTTCATAAACAGTTGCAGCAGACTTAGTTTCGTGGTAAGACTTAATGTTTGATTTATGTTACAGAAGTAGTAACAGATTTCAGGATAAAGTTAACATAAATTATTTTCTAAAAAGAGAAATAAAAAAAGAAGGCTTTTGTGACCTGGACATGAATGTGCTTGTACAAAGAAAACTGCTGTTACAGTCTGCTTTAAAGTAGTTGTGTGACCTAAGCTACATCAGAGTTTCACATCTAAATACCTATTTTTAGAAAAGGTAACTTCACTATTATTACTTTTCACAGCAGGAAATCAGCATTTCCTAAATGTTTTTTGCTAACAAAAGTTCCTTATAGTTTCTTCTATTTTTGAAGACAAATCCTTCAGATGAAGTCTCTTGCTCCTTGCCCTCTCAAACCATAGGGCTGCTGTTTAGGTGTTTCAAGAAGTTGCTCTAATTATTGTCTATAAGTGTACCATTAGCTTGGGAGCAGCTAACTGCCTTTAATTGCTGGAAACAGCTGGATAATTAATGCTATCCAATTAGTATAAATACTTTGTAATCTCTTTGAATCTTCCTGTGACCCTCTTGGGTATCATAATTTACAATTTGAAAACAGGACTAGAGGAGAAGTTGTGAAGTCTATTATTAAAAGCAGAAAATTTAATTTCTAGTTGACAGAAATTTATACATCCTTTATCATAGTCACTCCCACTGCTTATTATTATGATTATTTATATAGTTGTAGATATCACCCATTGTGTCATGTTTGTAAGTTGCTGAGATCAAGTAGCTTGTGTACAAAGATGCCTAGAACACAAGACTTCAGTGATTAGTCCATAAATCTGTTTGCCTGTCTGCAGCAAACCTCGGTGGAGACATCTCCAGAAAACATACAGGTAGTTCAAGCTGCAGCAGGCAAGAGAACTGGATGAAGAAGGAATGGCATGGGGAAGACTTGAGGGAAATATGTTATGGCTTTTTTTCTGCCTTAACTATGAAGGAAAGGAAACAAAGACAAAACAACAGTGTCCATAAAGTTAGAGTTTAGTTTGTAGAATAGATTTCTACCTATGTTCTTCTAACTTTTCCAGCTGATTTCCTTAGGGTTGTCTGCACTGGATAACACAATAACAGAGGAAAGTTAGCCAAGTTTTTTGAAAATAATGTAAGATAGTAACTGTCTAGATACAACAGTAGGTCAGGCTGTGATAATCTGAGAAACAGCCCAAACTAGTCTGCTCTTTCTTAAGACTAGTTCACCCAAGATTAAATAAGTTTTAGCTGAAATACTCTGCAGTCTGAACTCTGTCCATGGTTGGACCACACAATTATATGTGCTCATGGCCAAAACACTGGATCAGAAATCAGAAAAACATAGTTCTTTCCTGTATATGCCTTATGCTCCAAAAACAAGGAAATCACTGAATGTTTCAGTAAGCCTCAGTTTAGCACTAGATAGGGATCACAATGTACATTCGTAAATATGTGAAAACTAACTGTTCAGTTATTATGGAACTGTCTACATCTAGTTAAACACTGACATGCTTCTTTGGATATGTTCAATGGAATGAGGTACACAGATGACTGCACCAGCAGGTGAAGATGAAAGAGATTTAAAAAGCGTTGTTGAAATAAGATTGTGCATTTTTTGGGTTTACATATTAGAATGAAAATTAATTACATTCATGAAAACTCACTGGAAAGAAAATCAGGAGGCCAAACGAACTTCCATAATCAATAACTGGTTAAACTATTAGTGATTTGTAGAACAATCTGTTCTTATTTGTTCAGTGGGAAACTTTGATTGAAGAGGAAACTCTTACAAGACAGGTATTTTCAGAGCCCCCCGAATTTTAAAAAGCTGAGAAATGTAAACAGGATGTTGCTGACTTTCAGTTTGGTTGGTTGGGTTTTTAAATATGTTCCTATGAAATTTCAGTCATCTGCATAACACACACTTGAGGCTAAAATACCTGTGAATTGTGTCAAGTTTATTTCTAAAACTATTTGTTACTTTTTCTGTAGCCTGACAGTACTGCCCATTAGCTTACTTGTTTTTTCTTTCTTTCAACTACTTTGACTTGTAAACTCAAGCCTACATTAGGTGAAAGTCTTAAAAGTCTAAACACATAAAATGTTCAGAGCCAAACATATAAAACTGCATTAATTTGTCAGGAATGCTCTATCTCAGAAATCATCCACTCAGTTTTGGGAAAAAAATCATTATTACATGTAATTTAAGTATTGAAGAAAAAAATTAAAACTAAGGAAATGGTGCCATTCTGAGACTAACAAAGCAGCTAAAGTGGCAGAAAGTCCTTTAACAGTGTAAAAAGGTCTCCTCAGAAAGAGAAAGATATAAAGTAGTTGTTTACAAACCTATAAATTTTACTATGTTGTAGTTTTAAACAATGTGACTAGGTAAGATTTATGAGCAATCCTAATTTCTTAGACTAATGAAAATTTTCTGTAAAGATATACGTAAGGATACCCAAATTTAAGAATAAAGTTATGAAATCCAAGACAAATTCTCAAGCGAATTGGAAGGTGAAGAGTGCAAGCTGCAAGAGCCCTTGAAAACAACAAAACAAGGCTGAAGGAGACCCACCTTAATGCACATAAATAAGGCAGTTTCTACAGGACAACGTTTGGAGAAATATCTATCACCTTTTCTGAGAAATCGGCACGGCTGGGTGTTTCTGTGTAATGACCACACAATAATGCACACATGGTATATAATCAGAGGCACAAATGCCTGTGTGAAGCTCACAGGCTTATGATCTCATTAGGATCACAGAGATGTGGTGAGATAGTTCATCACGCTACTGAAGTGCTGTGATGAATGGAAACAGAGTGGGAAGGCAAGGAGAGTGATTGTACTTTTTGTGGTACAGCATTGGAAATGCATGGAGCTCTTTGTGGAGACAGGTGATGAGCCAGGTGAGACTTTATGGATCAAGATTAACAGGCAGGCCAATATGGGTGAAGTTGCAATGGGTGACTACTGCAGACTGCTTGATCTGGAAGAAGTAGATGAGGCCTTTGTCAGACAACAGGGACTTTAATCAATCTGGTGTCTGCTGGAAGGGCAATACAGAAGAGCACAAGCAATCCAGGAGGTTTCTGGAACGTATTGGAGGAAACTTCCTGGCACATGTGATGCAGGAGCCAGCAAAGGGAGGAGCTCTGCTGAAACTGATTAATTCATACCTACAAGGAAGAACTGGTTGGAGAGTTGAAAGCCAGGGGCAACCTTACTGGTAACTACCATCTATGGTGGAGTTCAGGATTCTGAAGCAGGAGGACAAGGAGAATAATAGGATTCCAGCCTCGGACTTGAGGAGTAGGTATGAAATAATTCAGAGTGACCTCAACAGGCTGGTAAAATAGGTGGAAAGGTCATGAAGTTCAACAAAGGCAAATGTGAAGACCTGAACCTGAGAAGAAGTAGTTCTGTGACCTAGTACAGACCAGAGACTGACTGTCTGGAAAGAAGTTTTGCAGGACGTGGATGTGCTGGTGGACATCAAGTTGAACACACTCACCTTGGAGCTGCATCAGGCATTCAGTCAAGGGAGGTAAACCTTCTCTACTCAGCACTGTTGATACATGTCCGTTTCTGAGCTACCTGATAAAGGCAGACATGAAGATATTGGAGAAAGTCCAGAAAAAAACAATGGAGCATCTGTCAAACAAGGAGAGGCTGAGGGAACTCAAACTGTTAGGGCTGGAGAAGAAAGGGCTCCGGGGAGAGCTTATCAAAGTGTGTAAACTCTTGATGGGTGGAATAAAGATGAAGCCATACTCTTCTCAGTAGTATCCAGTAGTAGGATGAGAGGCAACGGGCACAAATATAATTTCCACCTAAACATAAAAAGCCCTTCTTTATTGTGAGAATGTTTGAAACCTGGAATAGATTTCACAGAGAGGTTACGGAGTTTCTATTCTTAGAAATATTCAAATCCCAACTGGACATGGCCCAGAGAAACCTGCTCTAGGTGACCTTGCTATGAGCAGCGGGTTTGAACTACATGACCTGCAGAGGTCCCTTTGGACTTGAACTGTTCTGTGATTGAAAACAATACATTGTTTTAGCAGAAACAAAATATGTAAGTTGCTAAGGCTCATATTGATTTTGAACTGTCCTTTAGGAAGGACAAATATCTTTAACCACTATGAATCATAGAATGTTAAATGAATTACTACTTTGTGTTTAGGTTTTTGGGGTTTGTGGACTCTCTTCTTGATTGTTTGAGTTCATTTGGTTCAAATCTATAATGTCAGACAAAGAAACGATATGTTGATTAAGTCTAGATACTTTACAGGGAAGCAGGGTGGGGGGGAGGGAGAAAAAAATCCACTTCATAGGCAGTATTATCAAACTGTCTTGTCTTAATATCAATACATATTTACTTATACACTCAATTATTCAATTTAGAGACTGAGAAATTATAAATAATCTTAAACTTTTATTTCTTTGTGGTAATTTCTGTGGGAAACCTAATAGAAATATTTGAAAAGGTATCTGAATAAGCAGGATAGTTTAAGATAAGCCTGTATAAAATAAAATGTGGATAATTTGATTGCTTTATGATATACTTAGTCTGTGACCTTTCAAATGTAGTTGAAAGCATTACAGAATTATAGGATTGAAACAGATACCCTCATAGTCTCTTACTACAACATTTGCCAGTCAGTTAAAAAACTGATTTGAAAAATGATATCCTACTTTTAGGCAGAGTTGTCTTTCAATCTGATTAATTTTGAAGTTGTCTATTTCATAGCCAATCCAAAAATCAGTATCTCAGTCACAAGCACATAGCAATTCCCTCCTGTATCCAATTAATTGCTGCCATTGTCCTCTGGGTCAGATAAATGCTAGCAGAATGCTAATTTATGTTTAGTAGCACAAGCCTTGGCGGCTATCTCAAGCCAGATTTCTAGTTTTATACTTAGGCAATTGACTAATGGTCCTTTTAAAGAGTTCTGATCCTATTTTTATTTCTGTATACCAAAAATATACATCATTACATGAAAGTCCAAATCTTTAGAACATGAGTTAGAAAATCATCTGTCTCTGCATATTGCAAAGATTTTCATTAATCCTGGTATCATTCAGTCTATCTGTCTTGTCAGTGGCTACCAAGACCACATTAGAGAGAACTTCACCTTAGAACACACATCTGGTGTTTCATCCGTGCTTTGTTTTGCTTGAGAATTACAGTGCTATTGAACAGCTTCAAATCAGTGGCCATGCAAACTTCTGTAATGCTAGTGAAAAGTCAAATGCAGAAAATATTCCTAATTTGGCTGCCAAGCTAGATTTCAAACACGCATTTTACTTTCAGTCTGTTAAGGTCAGCACAATAAAACCTCATCTGTGAATAGGACAAATGGAAGTCTATTGCTCATGGATGGTTTAGAGTGTGTATGTATTTTTATTGTTGTCATTGTTGTTCCTTTGAAGTGTCTCTATCTCTAAATGTCAGTCAGTTACTGAATTTTGTAAGTGGCATCCCAGCTGGCTGGGAATTTACTATGTACTTAACTCATGCGGTTTTGTACCTAAGAAGACAAATTGAATCCCAGCCAGAGCATTGTGGTTTTTATTAGAGAAGTGCACTTAAAGGACAAAGAATTGCGTGTTGAGTACCATCAATTTGCAGGAGATCAGGTAAAAAAACCCTCAGTTGCTCTTATTTTAGAATTAGATTTTAAATTTTAGATTTAATCTATTACAGATGTAATTTTTTCATGCTATGCTTTTACATCCTTCACGTGTTCCCAGTTCCTTTGGTGACTTAATTATTCGGAGCCTTGTTCAGTTTACAATCCAAAATTGCACTTGAGTTCACCTTCAAAGAAGTATAAATCTTTCTTGCTTTGATTAATAGAAGGTATTGAAAAGTTTCTGTATGCTGTCAGTTCTCTCCTCACATGTAGTGTACAATTAAAAAATGAAGATTAAACCAATAATTTCAATCAATTTTTACACCTACACTCATTGTATATTCTTTCCAATTTAAATCTCAAACAAGAAGTGGTGAAAGAAAAATTAATGTGTTCTGTCCCTGAAAGCATTCAAATCCTCATCTTTTGAATTAGCACTGAACTGCCAGCTCACAGCACTCATGGCTGAGACTGCTACTCTCCACTGGTCCAGGCAAAGCTGTGATACTGCGTGAAAGAAGTCAAATCCATAAAAGCAGAGTACAAGTATGCCTTCATATCCAAGTGACTAAAATATTCATTTGAGAATAAGTACTACTGGTTTTGTACATCTGTCTCAGTATGCCTTCTGCATTTGCTGAGTTTAGTTTTATTGATTTGTGTTTGCTCTTACTTGTTTAGTCCTGGGAAACAGTTAGTAGGAGATACAGAAGAATAACTTCCCATCCAGATGGAAAACATGGTAGCTAAGTATTTAAAGCTTTATTTAAGTAAGCTGACCAGAAGCTGAATAGCTATATTAACCCATCTCTGAGCTTAATCTAATATAACTGATCTCTCACTAAAACGCACAAGTATAGTGCTGTGTTTGTACTAACTCTGTATGGTTTATGTTTGACTAGCTTACAGAGGGCAAAGCAAACTCACACCACTCTTCAAAATACCTGTAGGTATAACTGACATTTTTTACTATTGTTTTTTCTTTCCTACCAACTATCATAGTTGTACATGAAAATTGTCATCTGACTGAACAGCCAGATAACAGAATCTTGATTCTTTCACCCTTTTCTTCCTGTGCCCACCCACATATGAACGTGAATGTCCTTGAGTACCATGGATTCTTGCACAGGAGAAGAAAACTGGGAGGAGATATTAAAAGGATCTGTATGGGAGAGAGATTCTTATTACTTTGCAAAGAGTCATGTTCCAGGAATATAGGAATAAGTTATTTATTTTTTCTAAGGCTTCGTGTGGCAGAGGCATACTGTGTTCCATCCATGGCTAGGCTTCGCGAA
>VZRE01007537.1:52081-143358 GCA_013396775.1 Cephalopterus ornatus | reverse complement strand
CTTTTAGGCCTGATTCTTGTTTCAGGGTAGTCCTTGTTGGAAGCTTAATAACAAGACCATGTAACGGCACTACTGAAGTTGATAAGAATTTTATCAGAAGCAGAGCAATTCCAAGCTCATTTCCCTCCTGGTTGAAGGCAACAGGTTGTGCCCATTTCAGCACTGTTTGGCAGAAGGATTAAAGTATTATCTCTTGCTGGGTTTGAGTATTAACTTGATTAGAGCTGATCTTGCCCTCTGGCAACCAAAAGCAGTTTCAGTGGGCATGTTTTGATATACATGCTGGCTGCCTGTCTTACAAGTTAGGGGTGTCTGAAATCTTCCTTGTCTGCTAATTGTTTCTTGATGCCAGCTTGTCACCAAAATCTCGTGTATCTCCCAAGAGGTATATTTCTTGCAGAAAATGTGCCTAGTAATTCAGGGGTCTTCAGCTTTCAGTTGACCAAACAGCAATATTGAAAGAATGCCTTTTTGTTGTTGCTTGGTTTTTTTGTTTGTTGTTGTTGTTGTTTTGTTTTGTTTCTTGGTGGGTTTTTTTGTTTTGGTTTTGGGTTTTTTTGTTGGTTTTCTTTTTTTTTTTTTGTAAATCAGAAATTGCCATTGTATATATAGTGCAGTTCTCTGTAGTATGTGTAACTTAAATGACACTTAATGTCTCTGCAGACTCTTTATTGCCAGCTTTCACAAGAAGCAACACCTTTCCCAATTTACACTTCTGTTAAATAGTTGAGTAAATAATTATGAGACTTGTTAGATGAGTCAGTGATTTTGGTGGAATTGTTCTTATAATTCAGCATGGTCTTCCTTTCTGCTTGAGGAAACATGAAGCATGTTTCTTAGAGATTTTCTTTCTTTCAAAAGAGAGATAAGGGAAGATATGATTCAACAGAAATTTGTTTGCGTTTTTATCAGAGTTTTATTATTTTTGTCTTACAAAATAGGTTTTACATGGTAAACAGCTACAAATTTTGAAGCTGTAAGACAAAACCAGTTTTCACTGGAATAATATCACTTTAAGAAGACAAAATTGAGTGCATAACATTCAGAGTCGTGGACCTACAGGTCCGTAACTTTTTTCTTACTCTGAGCAATAAATAGTCAACTTTTCTTCATGGTCATACGATTAAAGGTAATTGGTACTCTAAGGTTCAAAGAGCCCAGGGCACATAATAATAAGAGTTTCTAGAGCAACAATGTCAAAAGGCCTTTAGTGTTAATGTATTGCTATGATATAGAATTGTATAAACTGTATAGTTACATTATTTATTAAATGCTGTCACTGTGTTTGGAAGTGTGTTAACAATCTAGTGTAAGCGTAGACTCTAAAAGGAACATAAGGGTTTGAGATACACAACTGTCTAGAGGTCACTTCTTCTCATCAGCTCCTGATGAATCTTCAGATATTAAACAAATGTTTATGACATATGAAGAGACAGAATTCATTAGGATGAGATTTTGTAATCTGCCTGAGCCAACCCAATATTGTACTTTGACCTAAGGGGATGATATGTTTTTGTACCCCATGCATCTTTTTCTTGCAACCTCCTTAGTTCTTCACCAGTGATTGCATTTCCCTTAGCCAAGAGATACTGATTGGGTTCAAAACTAGCCCTGAAAAAAGTAGTTTTCAGTTGTCTCACTTGAGAAAGCCCTTGTCTGCTGACTTCTTCGGGGTGGATAGAACACAGGAGACTGTGTCGTCAGATTTCTGTGGAATAGAGTGCTCCAGAATCCTCTGTTAAAATAATTTAATTTTCATCAATTTGTTTTCCAAACTCAAGCAACCAAAAAATTGGCAATCTTCTCTGTGAGGTTCCATCAGAGTGATACACTGAAAGAAAAGGTTTCAAAGTGAAGGCTGGTAAAGCTTCAAAATGAAGTGCTCTGAAATCAAGGTTTCCCACTAACTCTACCCTGTCACAACACTTTCAATTATATATTTTAATTAGTATAAATTCTAATTTTATAAAAAGAATGTGTTTCTGAAATTTATAGGTTATTTTTTTCTAGAGTCTTTGATACTTGATGCACCCTCTCATGTGTTTCAATCTTACCCATTTGTACTAATTGTCATGACAAGTCCCATGTATATATATGATTCCTGGTCCAGGAATCTCAGTTTCTCATGTTCTTCAGTAAAATTATGGCTATTCAGCATTTCTAGAAATGAAGATGCAATGCCAGGCGTCCTGATTTGTGTAGCACATGCAAGAATATTTTTTACTTATTTTATGTTAGAGTAGCTGCCTATGAAGAAGTGAAGGAAACTTGTTTCCATGTTGATGGTCATGCATGGAAGGCAGAATGAATGTGCCAAAATCAGTCTAGTCACTTACTTCATGATCCCTGCTTCTGTGGGAGCAGTGGCTATGGGCTGGCACCATTACAAAGAAGTCCTCCTATCACTTGCCATTATTATTTACTATTTGTGTAGCAATAGCGCCTTGGAATCTGAGCTATTTATCAGGTCCCAACAGGGGTAGCCACTATATGCTCTGAGGAAGAATGAAGCCCTTGCAACACAAATCTTGGCTGAAGTTGGAAGTGGTTTCTTGCAGCAGTGGTGAGTTCTGTGGGGGATGATCTGTGTGAAGCCACCAAAGTGGGACTGTCAGGACTGGGGTTTCTGGTTTGGGAGGTCAGACACTGAGCCCAAGAGTGGCATCCGGAAAGCACAGAGAAAAATAACGCCCAAGTGTGGAGATGCAGAAAGGATAGTGTGTGTACCGGGATGGCTAGGGAGCTCTGGATACTGTGTTTGGGAAAGGATCTGCACTTTTTCTCCCTCCAAAGTCACATCAGTAAAGTGAGAGACCAGACTGAAGTCAGGAGGAAGGTCAACCAGCTTTCACTATTGGATAGATGGACAAGGACTAGGGGGGAATCAGTATATCTCATTTTAGTTGAGGTATTTCTTATATCAGTAGACTCCAGTAGGTTTTGAGGCGTAAAACTCACAGAATTTCAGTGCTTTCTGTGATGTAGAACTTAAGAAAGTGAAAGATGTTGTCACAGCAGCAAATGTTAGCTTATCTGCAGTCCGTCTGAGTTCCTGATAGAGGCTTCTTCATCCCATCACTAAGTGTCCAGGCACTGAGTGCAGGCTTAGTGGAAGCTCTGGGCTTAGGGTCTGCTCTCAGAGAGGCATTCCCTCCTGAGGCTCCAGGCCCTCCTGACTTTCTGCTTTTTGTTTTCATAACCCCTGTATTTGTGTTAACTCTCTTGCCTCTGTCACCCTGGCAGAGCAGACCTGTCTGAGTCCTTTTCCTAACTCAAAGATACTTTTTTTCTATGTTCGAGGCTGGACATCTCCCCAAAATCTACTTACGTGGGAAGAGGTTAAACTGATGAAGAACTGGCAAAGGGGATGAAAGGCTGGGGAAGAAGCAAGAGCTAATCAGGTTTGGTTCATGTAGGTGGTCCTTGAAGAACTGTGTTGAGGCTCTAAATGTTAATAAAGACAGAAACTACAAAGCTTCAGGTCTCAGCAGAACCTCTGGCATTTGTTGAGGGAAGGATACACTTCATGTGTTAATTATGGGTTGTTGGTTTTTTTCTTAAGCAAGATCAGGACATTTAAAACATATATTTTAAAGAATTTCAATGTATAAACCACTGGAATTAAATAGGTGTTTCTGCCTCCTGGTTCCCACCCCTGTCCTTCCCCTCACTGGACTGGCTTAGGCACCTCTGGACCCATCACTATGTGGTGACCTGCACTGGGGTAGTGATGAGCAGGGCTTTCAGAAGGCTGGTATTTCAGTTGGGTCAGTTTTACAAACCAGTTTACCACATTACCACATAAAAGCTTTTTCTGAAGAAGTACAGGGGGAGAAGTGGGTGCTGGCTTCCCCCATGTCACTGAAACACGTACAGTTTAAGGCTGTGGTTTACTGATATAGCCGATCCAGCTGCAGGCTGCCTCTGCCCCGCTCTTATCTCTTCCCTTGCACTTCGCACTGGTGTTCGTCTGGGATCAGAAGTTCAGGGAACTGAAGCAGCTGAAGCCAAATAAGAAAAATTTAACTTTCTAAACAGGTTCAGCATGAAATCAGACCAGTGCCAGCACTGGGGTGAAGGAGCCAGCAGAAACACATGTCAAGGACAGGGAAAGTGGAACAGTGGCAGCAAACCCACTGCTGGGGGTTGATGCTTGACCATCCCTCCAGGGCTTAATTTGCTGGATTCTCATTTAAAAATTTCAGACTCCAGTAGAAGGCAGACTATAAGTCATGTAGAGTTTAGATGCCCAATGCACATATTGTTACCTGACAGGAACAGAAACTAAGTTTGCAATTTGCCAAGGCTTTTTCTTTTTCAAGGTTTTTACCTTTACTTCTGCACTCTTACCATGGTATTGTGCATGAATGGGGGTACAAATACTGACATTTCACATGTTTTGAAATTTTTACTATGTAATTCGTATGACCAGCACATCCCAGTGCTACCAGTGTGACAGCACTATTTCAGAATTCAACCCCGACCTAATTATCAGCCTTTTACAGTCTTCGTAGTTTGTGTCTTAGCAGTGCCTCAATCCAGTAAATGCATTCAGATCTCAAAGGTGAACTTCGGAATAATTGTAAAGTGTTCCTCATTGGGCTTGCTAATTCAGAGCAGATATAGAAGTGGGTTTTCACATAACAAGGCTGTAATTCCCCATTTCCTTGCAATTGTGTAGGTGAGTACCTGAGCTACCACAGCTGTGTCACAGGAGTTTACAGGGAGATGAGAGTTTTTTGACCTACCTCAGGGGTAGGGCGTGCTGTGGGTTTTACAGCAGTGTTGAGCTGATTTGTCTGGCTGCTGCTGCAGAAAAGAGCAGCCCAGTTCCTTTGAACTGGGAATCCTGCTGCTTGGCTGGTGAGTGAGCTCAGACAGGTTATCGTCGTGTCAAACCAGCACCAGTGGCGGTGTAAGGGGTAAGATCAGCTGACCTGGCGTCAGGGGATGGGGAGCTCCACAGACCCCACTTTTTACTGGAGGACCCCACAGTGAGGTTGGCTTCTCAGGGAATCAATTTCTGATATTAAAGTACAGCTCTGCCAGTCCAGGAGCCCTTTCTCACCCCTTTCATCTATTCTGCCCGACCCTTGTTTACATGTCAGGTGTTTGGTAGAGGTCATAGCAATGCTGGGCAGGATTTGGGTGACTTCATACAGACAGCCCTGTGGCTTTTTGGGTGAGGGTGCCTCCTGTATTAAGGCAGCAAGCACAGAGATGCTCACTTGAAGATAAAAAATCAAATTACAAAATTGTAACTAAATGGCTGAAATTAATTTGTTTTTACTAAGATGTAGAAAAAGTAACTCCTAGCTTAAACTGCTAAATTGCTGCTTGGTCAGTGCAGAGGGAGACTGTGATGGGAAGAAGCTCGAAGTAGCATTATCATGTACAAATCCCAAAAGAGATTGTACAAATACCATTTTGAGAGTGATTTGGGTCTAGAAGCCTAAAGACTTGTCTTGGACAGTTAAAATATTTTCAAAATTTACAGCGTTTGGACAAACTCAAACCTTTCAGGTCCTTTGGGAAATGGCAGAAATAGATGAGGTTAAATGAGGTTAATGAGTAGATCTCCGTGACGAGAAGAATGGGTCCATAATAGGAGCCATTGGTATCATACTATGCATGTCTAGTTAGATGAGGCAATAAAAGGGTGTTCTCAAAAGCCCACCAAACAGAAGAAATAAAGCAAGGTTTATTAGATGCTTATTTTAATAACATTTATTTATTTATCTTTAATTTATGCAAAATTACGCAACTCTCTAAAATAGACAGCAAAAAGGTGTCTTCATACAAGAAGCAAGCGCCAAGGAAGGCTGGCTCTCAGGGTAAGGTTGGGCTGGAGCAAGGAAACTCTGAGAGCTAGGTCTGCTCAGCCTAGGGAAGAAAAGACTTGGGGGGATCTTACTGCTGGTTGCAACTACTAAAATGAGAAGGTGTAGGAGAAAGGGGAGAGAGTCTTTTCCGAGGTGCACAGGGATGGTACAAGAGGCAATAGTCAAAATTTGCAAGGGACTTTCTAATTAGATATTTGGAAAGAATTATTTACAGTAAGGGTAAGTAAAAAATTGGAATAGGGACCCAGAGAAGCTCCAAAATATTAAAACCTCGCCTGGACATGACCCTGAGCAGCTCGTACTAACTGGATATGCTTTCAGTATAGGTTGGACCAGGGGACCTCTAGAGATCCCTTCCAACTGAATATTTCATGAAGGCATAGTGTGATGTCTTCTTTAAGCTACAGTGGCTTATATTATCAGCTTTTTTGTTACTGGTTGATAACCAGGTATTGTTATCTAGTCAGTGGAACTGGTAGCAGGGCTTCTAAGAATGCTTCTTAACTACTTCAGTGCAAAATCAGAGAAGTTAGTTTGTACCACTGCTGGCTCTTACATTGTCCAGCTTTTCAAGCAAATTAAAGGATGAGAAATGTATCCATTTCCAAATGAAAGCCTAAGAACTTTTGAAATCTCTCTATTTCAGAGGAGATTTTTAGGTAGATTTGAAGGGGACAACCTGACTCCCTTGACCTCACTGTCTTAAGTTAGGCCAGGATTTTACCCCAAATCATGTGAGAATCATGAGATGCCAACATTACAACTCTTGGGACCACCAAGATTGCTTTTCAAGGTGTCTCTGAGGTTATCTGTAGATTCTTTTCTTAAGAACTTGGGGGATAGAAACCAAAGTACAAATGGTTAGGACATGTTGGGTTTATATCAGTCCCTGAAGGATGAGAATAGAGAAAAGATAGGAGACGTTGTACAGAGTAATACGTGCTCGAACGCCAGTAGGTCACAGTGCCAGAAATCCTGCTGGCTCTGTAGTGTTGGCATTACATGAGGAACAGTAATCTCAGGGCCAGCCACCTGCTCCTCTGTTCTCACTGCCTGCACAGCGTTGCTACAGGTGGATTGAGCCCTCTCAGATCCTCTCACGCTGTGCACAAAGGGACCACTTTCGGAGTTCATTTGTGTGCACAGGTTCCTGTGCATGGTCCTGCAGCTCCAACTTTGCTTGTGGAAAGAGGACTTCCAGTCACGTGTTGAGGGGGAAGAAAGTGTTTGAACTGTTAACACTTTCCTCCCTTGGAGTGGCATGTCTCAAGCTGTAATCCATTTGGAATGTAATGAGATATATTCCCTTGCCTTTACAGATGCAATTAAAGATGTGATTAAATCAAGCATGTACCCAACCATTATCCCACCTTGTTAATAATAATATTTCTTTCAACATTCACAAAACAATGGGATTTTTGCTTTCTCTCTATGCTACTGTGCTTTATTGCAATGTTGCAAGGGCTAGATCCTTTAAAAACATTTCATAATGGGGGAAAATCCAGTCATTTAAGTTTTCCATAAAGTGGTGGGTTTTCCAAATGCTGTACTTTGGTCCTACTGTAAGGTATCAAACATGGATGGTGGGAAGATAATTGCTTGCATTCACTTTGTTGTGTTACAGAGAGGCTAGAGGCTGCTCCAGTCTAATATATTAAGAACTTCATATGACTTTTTTTTTGGTTGAATCTGTAAATCAACACCAGCTGAAGCAGCATATCCTACATAATTTCACATGAAATATGTTTGTACTCTGTGTTGCTTTCTTTACTGCTGAATATGGAACATCTGAGTTATATGAGGCCAGTAACAACAGTACTCTTGGGAAACACAATATTGGGCCAAAGAAGGAAGAAAACAGGGTTGCATAAACTGTTCAGGAGAAGCACAGTAAACATGGAATAAAAACTTTAACATATAGTGGCTAAGGAACAGTTCCAGTGGACTGGAAATTGTGAAATTTTGCTTGCAGGCTAAAAACTGTACACAGCACATCTCTTTATGTAAAATGTCAGTATTTCACCTCAGGGAGTGACAAACCTGTAGGAAAAGGCACAGAAAGGTGTTGGCCACTTGATCAATGGTTTCATGTCTTCAGTGGCCACAAACTTTTTGCAATTTCAGCAGTTCATATATGCACAGCTTACATAAGGAGTGAAATCTTGTCGATCTCTATGGACAGTCTGGACAAGGGGATAGAGGGTACCCTTAGTCAGTTCACAGATGATACCAAGTTGGGCAGGAGTGTTGATCTGCCATAGGGTAGCAGAGCTCTACAGAGGGATTTGATAAGGCTGGATGAATGGGCTGAGGCCAATTTTATGAGGTACAACAAGGCTCAAGTGCCAGGTCCTGCATTCTGGTCCCAAAACCCCATGCAGTGCTCCAGGCTCGGAAATGAGTGGCTGGAAAACTGCCCATTGGAGAAGGACTGGGGTGCTGGTCGACAGCCAGCTGAACAGGAGCCAGCAGTGTGCCAAGAAGGCCAGTGGCATCCTGGCTTGTGTCAGAAACAGAAGGAGTAGGGAAATGGTTGTCCTCCTGTACTCAGCACTGGTGAGGCCACACCTCAAATTCTGTGTCCAGTTTTGGCCCCTCACTACAGGAAGCACATGGAGGTACTAGAGAACGTCCAGAGAAGGGCAGTGAAGTTGGTGAAGGGTCTGGAGCACAAGTCCTATGAGGAGAGGCTGAGGGAGCTGGAGTTGTTTATCCTTGAGAAGGGGAGGCTCAGGGAAGACCTTATCACTGTCTACAACTACCTGAAAGGAGATTGTAGCCAGGTGAATCTCAATCTTTCCTCCCAAGTAACAAGTGACGGGGCAAGAGGAAATGGCCTCAAGTTGCACTAGAGGAGATATAGATTGGATATTAGGAAAAATTTCTTCATGGAAAGTGTTATCAAGCATTGGAATGGGCTACCCAAGGAAGTGGTGAAGTCACCACTGCTGGAGGTATTTAAAAGATGTGTAGATGTGGCACTTGGGGACATGGTTTAATAATGGACTTGGCAGTGCGAAGTTAAAGGTTGGACTCAATGATCTTAAAAGCATTTTCCAAGATAAACATTTCTGTGATTCTATGATTCTGTAGTTCAACATTCATAAAGCTCATTTTGGTTACGTTCAAATTAAGACCTAATTAGCACTGTACTGTGCTTTGAAAGTCAGCGTGAATAATGGACTAAACCTTGGCATATGCTCTAATATCCGTGTGTCTGGGCAGCTCCAGCAAGAAGCTCCTGTGGTCTGCCTGCCCACCTGTGCTTGTTGAAACCATCTGAAGAGCAACCATAGCCAAGCTCCTACAGATCCTGCTTTTCTTGAGGACAGGTGATGTCAGGGCTTGTCTTAAGCAAATTAATTGGGTTGACACACAGTGTTGGACCGTTCATACTGATAATAGGTGAATATCTGAGTCTGAACCACTCGGCTCCTCTTGTCCTGTTACCCATCTAAAGCCTATCTCTAACTGTCTGTGGAACATGTGTTTTGGATTCAAGTTGAGGCCCGAGACAAAGTTTGGAGTATGTTGTAAACATAACCATATTGTTGTAATCTAAATCCAGCAACATTCTACTGAGGCTGGTGCGTATGTAAAGCTGACGCCATTACTTGGTGAATAAGGGTCAGGATGCATGTTCTGAGTTACTAAAGCAGCAAGAAGTCACAGTTTGAATTTATTGTCAGAGCACATAAATACCTGTTCACTGACCTTTCTGAATGTTGGAGAGAGAATTTTGCCTAGAAAGAGAAATAGCAAACACATGCCCAGCAATGGGAGCAAGATGTTCAGTAGAGCAATAGGATTTCTCTGGGGTCCTTGTGCATTTATTTATTATTTTAAAGGAATATTTCCATTTAATCTTAAGAGCAGAGGAAGATTGCTTCTGTAATATTTATCTTTTCAAAGCTTATCTACTTGAGAGCATTTGACAAGGCCTAATCAAACAAGACAAGATCTTTGATAGCATCCTGACAGAAGGAACTATTCATAAAGAGTGGTTATGCCACAGCTGTGTATCTGTTCATGTCATATATGAGATGTAGAAAAATGCTGAGCTAATCAAACAAAACCATCCTCAGGCTATATTTTTACAAAAGGAAAATCTTTGAAATAGATTTAGTATTTACTAGGATTTTTATTAATATATTTTCCTTAATGATAAAGTTCTTCATTAGCCTACCCGAATTTAGGCAGTGAGCAACTTCATGCCATTACATAATCCCCTTAAATTTATATGCCATAATTCTTCATGTTACATGTTTGTATGACCTAGATAAAGAAAGAGATTTAAAGCAGATAGGGTGGGGTTTTGTCATTAAAATATTTATGTCAGAAAGCAATCCTTTCTGTGTTTAAAAAAATGAATACAGTAGTGTTATGTTGCAAAATTGTTGAGTAAAATCATTGTTACCATTTGCATAGATGCATTTGAAACTCATCCAGTGTAGTCTGGGGCAATCAATAGGTTTCCAGGACATTTTTCATTTTTTTCATTCCTGGATGGTGATTTATTTCTTCTTTTTTGTTTGGCATTTGCAATGAACCCATATTGGATATTACAGGATTCTCTTTAAGAAGAACAAGTATAAATGAGCAGAATGTTAATTAGGATTACACTGATTTGTTGCCTCCAGCTGACTGTGAAGGTCATACCGGCTTATGTTTTACTCTCAAAGCAATGTTTTTCTTAAGCAAACAAGGCAACTAAAGGAAACTCCAAAAGCCTGTAACATCATTCTATTTAGGCTTCTATCCTATTTTGATTTTTTCACTTTAATAATTACATACTCATGTTATTTCAATAAATAAAATAAAATCATATGCTACTATATAAAATTAGACAAGTTCCAGGCTAAAAAGACCAAGGCGACTATGACTATGTAGGCAGGTTCTTAGTGGTAGCTTCAAAGGATCTCAGATTAGAGGCTGGAGGTTCCTGCAAACCTGGTGATTTGAGTCTCAACAGGATGAGTGGGTGTTGCACGTGGAGGCAGGAAAGCCAACTGAGGGCAGACACGCAGAGACTTCAGCCAAGGGTGAAATACAGAGCTGGGCTATGGAGCTGGCAGAGGGATCCTCTGCCACTGCAGTTCCTCCTGGCTTCTACACTTTGGTTTAGCAAGGAAGCAGAGCAGACCCTTGGCCTCTCTGCATGCTGCTGTGCAGCTGATGGGGTTTCCTCACAGCAGATCCCCAGCCAGGTCTTGATGCAGTTGTATGTCACAAGGATTGTAGCATTTCCCTCATATGTTGGAGGAAAAAATGCCCCTAGTTTGGTGTCGACTGTGCGATAATGACTGGCCAATTAATCTCTGTCCTTTCAGTCAGCCACATAAGGACTATTGCATGTGTGCATAGTAAAAATGAAAAACAAAGAACACCCTGTGGCAAAAGCAAGGAAGCATGCTCACAAATGTGGACATCTCTCATTATACCTACATCTCCTGAGCTTTGGCAAACACACAAAGAATGTATATCTGCATATGTACTTTTAATGAAAGCTTTAATATAAACAGCAAATGTCTTAATATAGGCAGCATTTGAACCAGGACTGTGAGTCCTGGTATGGTGCATTCAAAGGCCAGCCTCTGATACTCTCCCTTCCTGTAGTATTACCAAGGCTGTTTGCAGATAGCAGTGTAAATCATGTAATTGTAAAACATGAGACTGGAAGGTCTTCTGCAGAATATTAAGGTCTTCTACAGAATATTATAACACTTAATCCTTCAGTATATTTATTACAGTTCTCTGAAAGTCGTTTAAGTTCTTGTCGTAAGTAACAATTAGAAAATTTTTCTCCAAAACTTTGTCTAATTCTTACATTCCCTCAGCATCACTTAAATAACTTTTCTTGCTCTCTGCTTTCAACTCACCTGAAAGATTATCGACAGCAATTCTGTTCCTATCACTTTGTGTCTAGATAAGGCCAGACTCCCAAGCCGGTATCCTTTTCTCTCTGGTCTTGAGACTGGCTCATCATTTCTCATACCAGAGTAGTGCTACATCATTGCATCTATTTGAGCTTATTGTTCCTGAATGACATGGCATAAACAAAACACAATATTTAGGTGATATTCTGTAGTATCATATACAATGACATGAACAACTGGATTTCCCATTATTTCTGGAAACATCTGAGTTAATACAACTTAAGGTTGACTTTGGTTCTTGTATGATCTCTGCCTGTTTTCAGCCTGCAGTCAGTGCAAGTTTCACTACGGCATATTCAGCTATTTCTTACTCTCTGTTGCATTCAGCCTCTGAGTTCCCAGTTTTCAGCAAAGCATTTTGTTGTTAGTGCAGAGCCTTACATTTTATAGTCTTACCTGTTCCTCCATTTCTATTTATGCACAGTTTAATCACCTCTAGGTATTCCGGTCAAACTGAACACTTACTTCAAGTGTTTAAAAATTTGAATCAGTCCCAGTTTTATTTTGCAGTTTTGTGGTCAACCACTGGATTTCAACCACTTCTGGAAGACAGTGAAAAGAACTCCCTTGAATCATGTCTTCTGTCACTGTAACATCCTGCATATTGTGGTAATGCCAGCTGTAGGAGGTAAAAAAACATGAATCAGTGCCAAAATACGGTAAGATTTTTTTAAAAAAGAGATTCAATACAGAATGCCTTTTTTTAGTGAGTACTTTTCCACTTACTACTATCACAGCTTCCTTCAAAATAAAAATAAATTCCGGTAATGCAGTTACACTAAACATGAAAAAAATGAAAATATTAATTTAGAATGGAAAGAGAGAAAGTTTGATGGTTTTAATACAGCCTACTGTATATTGAAATAGTATTGCATCTACATTCATTTTAAGATGAACCTACATATTTGTGGGAAATAAGTAAAAAGTCTTTGAGTCATAACCTCAATATAAAATTAGTTTTGTTGACAATAGAACGTAACACTAAGTATTTTATTACTCCTTTTATTACTGGTCGGGTACTGGCTCTCTGTGCTTGATGACATTCATGATTACACAGCACAGTATTTGGATAAGAGTTTTGTGTAGAGATGGAAAACACTTGGTAAAAGCAGTTGGGATATTACTGCGGTATGAAGCATTATTAATGATGAAGGCAGGTTTTTTTTCACTTGCTTTAAGCAGGGTTGCCAAGGACTGCTGAAAGAAGTCCAAACAGTTGGTGCTCCTCTGAGAAGCCTAAAATATCAGGGAGAAGATCTCCTGCACGTATGCGGCTCTCGAGTTGAGAGCAGCCATGCCTGGAAGGACTTTGAGCTCAGAGGTTACCCAAAGCCATATAATGTCCCAGCAAAACTATTTATCACTTATTGACAGGGTGGGAGAAATACCAAACTGCACTTGAGATTAGGCACTTGACTGATTTCACTTCTCCCATGGATTTCTTGGGTTTTCTCTGGCAGATAACCCCCCCTTTTACTGTTTCCACTGCAGACCTGTTCAGTACTGCAGTGCTTTCTGGGCATTACAGGCTTGCTCTTCTCAGATGTGCTGAGAGATGAGTGGGTGAAAAGACCTCCTTGTTTATCAGGCTGTCTGAAACTTGCTGCACACACTGCAAGGGACCACGGTTATACTCAGCTTTTTCCTCTGGATAAGTGTAAAAGAAATGTCAGCCTTGCTGCATAAGGAAACTTAGCCTGTAGCTTCTTTTGGTTTCCCTACCTGCTTGGGGTGCAAGGTGTGTGCAAGAGAGGAGTTTTCACGCAGCAGGCCTTTCTGGTATTCACAGCCCCTTGTGTCCTTGCTGCAGCCCCTGTTCTTGACTCCAGTGATGCACAGCTTAGTTCAGCATCCTATTCCCCAGATCCCAGTCTGTCTGTCCAAGTTCCTGAAGAGCAGAGCTAGCAGCAGTAGCTGTAGCAGTAGGACTTGTGCTCTTTGACCTGTATTTGCCCTGTTTAGCCCATTTAGCATTTCAAGGGAACATTCTCCTCTTCCAGCCATGTTACTGAGATAATAGGTCTGCATTCCCTGACACAAATTTAATCAATTTTCACTGGCCTCCCTTGAGACCTACACTGCTCCTTCCTGAGTTTGCTATCCATAAAATAATTCATTTATTGAGAGGTATTTTAGCATAAGTCTACAAGAGGTGCTGGGCTTATGGCTACCATGTTAATCCGGTCAAGAGATGTCTATAGCAACAGTTCTCCTATGGTTTCTGGTCTGCACTTGGAAATTTTAGTGGTTTATGGTAGAAGTCTTCAGTTTAGATTTGGGAAGACATCCTTGAGAAAATTATTATGGATTTAGTAAGCCTAAGAATATCCTTGCAATGGAGACACAGAAAATGAATATGGAGAAAATGCAGTTGATGGATGTGGGCAAAGATGGCTTGCTCTTCAGTGGAAAGTCTGTCCATTGTTTTGGGGATCCACACAGCAGTATCACATAGACTTGGGCCTGCACACATACAACCCATGGTGCATCCCAGCTCATCCATACACGAGTGAGAAGCACGATTACATTTGGCTTCTCTATAGAGAAGGAGAACTGTGAGTTGCTGAGTTCTGACAGCTTCAGCCCAGAAAGCAAACAGCTGGAGCGAGACAGGCAGACTTCCACTTTCCTTATGACGAGGGGCAGGTGAAATAATAACTTGCCTGTATTCTGTGTTTTCATCTTTGTAAAACGTGGTTTTATGCTTTCTAGCAAGACGGAAGCTCTCAAGGTTCAAGTGCATAGGCAAATAGATGTATTATTCATGTTTGTACACAATTTACTTAAAAGTGAAATGCAAGTGAAATGGCTTGGCAGGCAGGAGGATTAGCCACTTCACAGCTTCCGTTGGTTTTACAAAGGGTCTCTAGATTGACAGATTGATACAAACACACAGATATCATTTCCTCTTCAGTCTGGAGTACTGAAAGGGAGACTGTGGCTCTGAATTTCTGGCCTGAATTTGTGGGCTGAAAGAGTGTCTCTGAGAGACATCATTTTGATTTCATCCCAGACCCTGAGCCATGCCTGTGTCTGTTCCCAGGAGTTTGCTTTGATCCCTAACAGTGTTAGTAAAATGTTATGAGTGCTGGGGATGTCCCTGTGCATGCTTGGTTGGGGGCTTAGTGACCTTAGTACTTTCTGAATGCATAAAAAAAGACCTTATTAAAGAGGCAGCCACAATGTTTTGTTTAAAGCCACAGGGGCACTGGTGAACCATCACTTCTTTGAAAGCTTTAGGATTTCCTCTGCAGTGCACCCAGAGATGGTTTACCTGAAGTCTCTCTATCTGGCTCTGTGTTCTGGCATCCCTTCACATTGACTACATGGCTGTGGGCAAAAAAGTGGAGATAAACACAGTGATGAGAACTGATATCAGGAGCTGCTTGGAAGATACGCTCTCTAACCCCATTTGAGATGTTAGAATTCCTTCTCTGCCACAGATACTGACACAGAAATATTTTCATCCTATTTTCAGTATGACCCCATGTTTTAAAGGGTATTCTAGCTCCTGTGAATATCAAGTAACAGAACTAAGTGATTGCAGAGCTGAAGCATAAATAAAAAGAGGAACATTCAGCAGTGAAATGCTGACACTTCAGCTGAGACTTGGCAAGCCCAGCTGGAAATGCTTGTCCCAGCAACACACGCTACATTCCCAGAGTACCTTCACGATCGCCTCTGTAAAAAGTTCATATCCTCATGACCTATTTTAGTTTTTTGCTGACAGTGCAGTGGCAAAAGTTTAGTGTAAAGGATATTTCAAGTAGTTCTGTATTTTCCTGGGTGTGTATATACACACAAATGCTGCCTTATGCTCATTTATTTTGTAATGAATTGGGTCTGCAACAGACTTGTCAGGTTTAAATTTCAGTGGGACTTATGCTTCTAAGTCACTGAGACACTTTGGAAAATGCCATCTTTTAGTAAGATGCCTGTCTACTGTGCTGTACACAGGTCATATGCTTATGTTCAGAAAACAGCCAAACTTTATGACCTGTGGGCAGATATAAAACTGTTCTGTTTTCAGCAGAAAGGGGCAATTCTACCTGCCAGTAGCACACCTGTGATAACCCTTGAGAAGACATGTGAAAACCCCATGTTCTTTAACCACCACCAATTGTCCTCATCTTTGTCAAGATACTTTTTCTGCCCATATATGTTTGTCCCTGAGGAAGTTGTGACTTGTTTCCTTGGAAATAAGTAAATCCTTCTCTTACAGAAGTTCCAAATACATGAAACTTGTGAAAGAATTTGAGGTTGGCAGAAACCACTTGCACTGCTTTGCCTCCTTGCATATCACTGTTTATTTTCAAGGGATCTTATATGGTTTTGTTCAGAGTTTACCAAATTTGATAGAATTATAGTAATTCAGTGAATGCTGACTGGCAGTGCTCAGTCTGGGATAGTCACTGAAACCAAAGTGTAACATAGCAGTAATACATGAGCATGCTGTAACTCAGCAGCAGCAGTTGAGCACTCTGAGGCAGGATGTGCTTCGTGCCATGACCAATTACAACATCAGTGTGTGTTGTTCAATAATTAATCAATTCTGCTAAGAATTTCCATTTTAAATTATCTCTTCACTAGTATTTTGTCCTTCCATTAAAAAAAAGAAATTGTTCTAAAGGATGTATTCTGTGATACAGATGATATATATATGACATATAATATAGATTATTACATATTGCAAAATATCATCATAAAATATAATACATCATTTGCATATATATGATTAATTTCTATATATCATATATATACGTATGCGCACATACACATATTTATGCACACTTTGAAACCAAGCCATGTATATGTTGCTTGGCTTCACCAAGGGCAAATCTTGACTGACCAACCTGGTGGCCTTCTGTGATGGAATAACTACATCAGTGGACAGGGGAAGGGCTGCAGATGTCATTTATCTGGACTTTTTTAGGGCCTTTTAGGGTCCACCACAACATTCTTTTCTCTAAATTGGAGAGAGATGGGTTTGATGAGTGTGGACTGCTCAGCTGATGAGGAGTTTGTTGGATGGTCACATCCAGAGGGTAGTGGTCAATGGCTCTATGTCCAGATGGATGTTGGTGATGAGTGGTGTCCCTTAGGGGTCCATTCTGGGACCAGTAGTTTATTATCATCATCAGTGACATAGACAGTGGCATCAAGTGCACCCTCAGCAAGTTTGCAGATGACACCAAGCTGAGAGGAGCAAATGGCACACCTGAGGGACAGAATGCCATTCAGAGGCATCTGGATAAGCTTGAGAAGTGGGTCCATGGGAACCTAGTAAGGTTCAACAAGGCCAAGTGCAAGGTGTGCGCCTGGGTCAGGGCAACCTCAGCTGTATCGATACAGGCTGTGGGACGAACAAAGCAAGAGCAGCCCTGCTGAGAAGGACGTGGGGTGATGGCGGATGAAAAGATGGACATGACGTGACAATGACGTGACTCTTGGGGATGGTCCTGTGCAGGGCTAAGAATTGGACTCGATAATACTTGTGGGTCTCTTCCAACTTGGCATATTCGGTGATTCTGTGACTCTGTAATGTGCGATTGCAACCCAGAAAGCCAATCGTATTCTGGGCTGCATCAAAAGCAATGTGGTCAGCAGGTCAAGGGAGGCGATCCAGCCCTCTGCTCTGGTGAGACACCACCTGGAGTACTCTGGGGTCCTCAGCACAGGAAAGACATCGACCTGTTGGAGTCAGTCCAGAGGAGGACCACAAAGATGATTAGAGGGATAGAGCACCTCTTGTGAGAAGAGAAAAACAGCCTGGGGAAGCGAAGGCTCCAGGAAGACCTTATTGTGGCCTTTCAATACTTAAAGGGGGCTTAGAAGAAAGATGTGGACCAACTTTTTAATAGGGCCTGTTGCAATACAGTGAGGGGTAATGATTTAAATTAAAAAATGGTAGATTCAGATTAGATATAAGGGAGGAATTTTTTGTGATGAGGATGGTGAAATTCTGGAACAAGGTGCCCAGAGGGGTGGTGGATGCCCCATCCCTGGAAAGATTCATGTTTAGGGAGCAGGGGCTCTCAGAAACTTGATATAGTGGAAGATGTCTCTGCTTATTGCAGAGCGTTGGACCAGATGACCTTTAAAGGCCACAACCAAAACACAACCCAAACTGTTCTACAGTTCTATGATATATACATCTTTATGTGTGAGTATGATTGTTTCAGGAATGTTAAAAAGAGGTGAATGAGTGGAGCTCCATATAAAAGTCTTCATACCATGTTGTCTGTTTAGAGTGTCAGGGACCAACCTGTTCTTTGCACATTGTTTCTGAGCCTTGCTGGGATAAATGTAGGGACTATAAAAGATGTACTAGGAAATGGCAGATTAACTATTCAGGAAATTACCAAGAAGAGCAGGAGATTTTTATTTTTTTTTCAAGCATAGAAATCAGGGTTGGATAGTGCTTTGGAAGATCTATGTTAGCCAAGCACAAACTACTATACATAATAAAGGGAAATAGCTGGGTGAGATATTTGGACCATGGTCCAGTTAATGATATAATTACTGTCTTTATCCAGCAAGCTGTCCTTTTCTGGGTTTAAAGGGAAAGCTAAACTCTTGTGCAGGCACTATCTCAGAAGTCCTTATCCCTTGGTCCGGAAAAAGATACAAGAAACTTCAAAATGTGTAATGTCCCTGGTGGAAATAAAAATGCCTCTTTTGGTTGGAAACAAAATGCAAGTTTCATGTAGCCACAAAAGCAATTTTGTCCCAAGTTAATGCCTGATCCTTCTAGGCAGAGATTTAGATTTTTCCAGTATCTTGACTTTTCTGATAGTTACCAATGAAAATGCCTCTCAGCAAAAAGCATTGTTCCAGATAGCTCCGAACACACACATTGCAAATCAGAAGCATTGTGTTCCAGGTTATCCCGTTCCATGCTATGCAGGAGGAAGGCACTTCTGTTTGGAGCAAGAGTCCCTGCATGTTGTTGATTAGGAACAACTCCTGTTTAGACAAGCCCCCAGGAGACTGTTGTGGCATGCATGCCTGCAAATACAGCCTGTCTTTATTTGTCGTAAGCATGACTAAGAGTCATGGATATCGGTTTGTAAATACTAAAGGATTGCATATGCCTGTTATGGTTTACAGGCAATTGCTCAAATGCTTTTGGTCTCACATTGTTTTATCCAGGTAGGGCAGACTGCGGCCCCATGTGCAATATCTGGCAGGTAGTCTTGACTGATGCATGGAATTATGTATGGATGATGTGCTGGTGTACACAAAATCGTTTTCTGTCGTTCAGCTATTAAGTTGTAGAAAGAGGGTCAACTTTTCAAAGGCTTGTTGAGTCAAGGTGTCTCCCCATCACCCGTTGTTATTTGCCCTCTCTCTTCTTCCCCTTCTCCTCTCAAACTGGTCAGGGTTTGGAAGTCAGCTAATTCTCTTAATCAGCTCTTTGAGAAAAACTTTTTCTAGTGAGAGAAATGTGTTTGATGTTAGGTCTTTTCCAGTCATCACGTAGACTAGCTGACGTAAAGTGCTTAACGTTACTTAAAGGGAAAACATCAAGGACTTGGAGCGAGAAGCCTGTTTCCCAGTGCCAAAGAATAAAGAATTTACCACTTCATGGGGGCATTGGCTCCAGTATAATTGCATTCACTGGTGCATTTTATTTCTTTTTAACCCATTTGATTTGTCTTCTGATAAATACTTACTAGCATAGACATATTTTTTTAGTTCCTGCCTAAACTTTTGATTTGTGTACTGCAATATATCCTTAATAACTTTACCTTAGGCTTCTGTATTTGTAGTTCACACTGGGTACAATGCCAATTTGCTGAGCTACTTCTCCTCCATATAATTTGATTTTTAGCAGGTTTATAGAGGTGAGAGAGCCTTAACAGAGAGAACAGCATACATCACCAAGGAGAAAAAATGAATTCCTCTTCTGTTCTTTATGCCAAATAAATAGCATGAACATAATTCAGTATGGATACAATTGGTATAGACTGCAGCAAAGGTTCCCACATCCATTTGTAAATTGTAGATAAATTTGTTTTTTCAGGCTTCTTGAGGCTTATGTGGTCATGCTCTCATTGACTTAATGATTTTATAACCTCTTAGCAAATTTGGATCCGCTTTAGCAAGTGGGTGGAAGTAGTTAAAATTAGGAAATTTCTATGAGTTTTATGAATATAGGCAAAAAGGCATATACAGAGACTCTGTGAATGGTTTGAGTGAGGAAAAGGATTATAGTGGGAACTTGTGTCTTTTGACATGACAGAGAAATTGAAATATTTATAAGCCCACCAACTGCAGGAAAGCCTGCAGTCAGAATTTAAGACCTAAATGCTCATTTCTGGGGCTCTTCACTACTGACATGTATGTGGAATCCTACACCTGTCCTTTCACACTACTGTGCAACATGTGGACAAAGAAGGGGGTTCACCTCTTGTATCAGATGAACTACAGGCATTTAGACTTACACTACTGACTGAAGGCTGGTTAAACTGTCTGCATATGTATTATACACTCCTTTTATAATTTTGTTCTTGCAGATTATTGTGTGACGTAAGACTGGATGAACATTAACAGAACCTGGAATGTATTAAAATTGTGAAGCTCCATCAGACATACTGATAATTGCAAGTTCTATAATTAAAACTGTGTCAGCTTTTCTTTCTGAGCATGGCAACATCTGCTAGAACGCATCTGGAAAATATGCTATAAGCAAAGATATTTTAGCTCAGAGAATTTCACAATGCGTGGGATATTTACCAGCATTTCTTTACAGAATACTAATCTGATTTATCAGTATTTTTAATATAAAACTCTTAGATTTTTTAATGACGTTTGCAAAGCTGGTTTTGAATTAACATCACAGATTGGCCATTCCAGTGTAGTTCAAGGCTAAATACTGCAGAACAGAAACACTGCGTTGCTCCTATTTTTAGGTAGATGCCTACGTAAGCCTTGTCTAATGCCCTAATATTACTTTCTTCACTGATTTCAGCCAAATATTTTCCCTTTTTTTGATTCTAAAGAGAAATTATTGTTTCATACTGGAATCACATTGAGAGGAAAATTGCTCTGTGCTTCTTGAGGCTCATGTTAACACTCTTCTGTGTTATCACCCTTGTACCCCCTACAATTTTTATAGGACCCTCAGGAAGTCAGTGACAGTGTTTATAAGGTAGGATCTTGGCCACTTGGAAATGAACAGCAATGTTTCTGTTTGTGACAGGAGCCCAAGCATTGTGGTTTCTGTGCTTTCCTCAGAACGGGGATATAGACATGGCACTACAAAAAGATTTTCTGATATGATTCTTTAAAATGGAACAAGAAAGCATAAAACTTCAAAAAAAACTTTAGAAACCTCTATCCATTAATTCATTGGTAATGTTGCTGATTTTGATAATTTAGGAAAAAAATTACTAAAAATAAAGATGCAGAACCCCAAACCCTTTATTAACAAGGTATTACTTTAATCAGGATCTTGCATTCTGACCCAAACATCTCAAAAACAGCCAATCAACTTGCTTTCAAGATGGTGGAGGAGATTTTGCAGCTAGAGAGCATTTGTCAACAGGTCCCCAAATGACAAATCAGTTCTCCTTGATTTGAAGTAGGAGGCAGCTTTTTAATGATAGATAGCATTGTGTTGGAACAGCTTCAAACCTGAATTTTAAATCATAAATGCTACGCTTGTTGTGCAGCTGGAGGCAAAATGCAGTTACCCAATCAAGGGAGAAACTACAGCTGAAAAAATGAATGAGATAAAAAAGAAAAGAGAATCTACAGCAGTGATACTATAAAATAAAGGAGTAACATGGAATGTATTAGAGGTAATGTGGGAAAATTAATTCCAAATTATTGCCAGTTTAATTGACCTAGAGGAAGTATTTTAATGGATTTAGTATGCTGTTCTGTTCTTCAGTTTTTAAATTTTTCCACTGAGCAGAAAACAAGTTTTTCCAATTATGGGGCTTTAAAGTTGTAACAAATGGTTGCTGTGGGTTTCCTGGTTGTGAGATGCCAGCAGTGGAGGTGTGGCTGGGTTTCTTCTACCCAACACCTTCAAAGCCTATCCTTTGAACAGGGCTTGGGTGCTGCTGCTTCACTCTTGTCCCAGTCTTTCTAGTTATAAAGGCTCTTTGCAGATGATACTCACAAGGTGATTTGACCCCCAGGCTCCGACTGCATGAAGAAAAGGTCATTAAAGATCGGCGACATCACCTCAAAACGTACCCGAACTGCTTCGTTGCCAAAGAGCTGATCGACTGGCTGATTGACCACAAAGAGGCCTCTGACAGAGAGACAGCCATTAAACTGGTGCAGAAGTTACTGGATCACAGCATTATCCACCATGGTGAGTGCAGTATCAGCTGCTAAAGCGTTCTAAGCTAAATTTTATTGAGTGCTTGTGAAACAAAGGGAAATCCCGCTCCTGCTCTTCAACCTAGTATAGGACAGGTAGGATCCTTCCTCTGCCAGAAATGGAGCACCTGCTTTGGACTGTGCTGCTGTGCAAGGTCCCCTGTGTCCTGAAGGACATGAGAGGCTGAAGAGGTGTGGAGTGACCCAAGGTAGCAGGGTAAGTTACTGGAGACAGTGATGCTGCTCCTCTGTCTCCAGGGCAGCTCCAGCTGGATTGTGCCTCTCCTCTCCCCACTGCCCTCACTTCCCTGCTCCTAAGAACACAGTTCTCCAGCTGAAAAACCCATCTGAAAAATCAGCCAGCAAAAAAAGATCATTTTTCTCACGTGTATTAGTTCCCTGGCCCTGTCCCTCACACCAGCTGCACAAACATTAGTGCTGGTACAGCTGCAAGAGGTTAGTGGTCCGGCTGTGCCCTGATTAATTTTCTCCTAAACTTGTTGTCTATTTGAGATCTGTTCCTTTCAGCTTCTTGAATAACAATTTATGCTGATGAAAAGGAGACTTCCAATTCAATGGTAGCATTTAGTTGCCTTTTGGGGCACAGAAAGGCTGGGAAGCACACAAGCAAAGAAGACCCAAGGCCTTGATTTCAAGGCTATAGTATTACCCATATCAAAAAGGCTAATGTACCATTTGTTTCTTTTTAAGAGAAAACTGAGTGACTGCGAACAGACAAATGTTGACTTTATGCACAGGTCATTGTATGTGCAGCAATGCTGCTGCTATCTGCAGTACATTAACAACACCTTAATTAGAGTCAGAAATGCACATATTGAGTGACTGCCACTTCTACAGCTTCTTGCTTGGCTATTAAATGAAAATTCTGTGTAGTTATGGAAACTGGAACTCATGGTAGATAGTTAAAGAATAAAGTAATTATAGGGTATTCAAATCTGACTACTTAATCCTCTATTGAGAAAATGTCAGTGAAGAGTTGCGTGGATGCCTGAGTGACTTAATTTAATTGAGCAATAGAGGCTTTATTACTGAATACTTGTTTAAAGCTCTAACAACTTCAAAGTGTTTTCTACCACAGGATCCAATTGCACATTGTAGCTTCCATACGGATTTCATATATATGTGTGTGTATATATTATGCATGGAACAGGCATTTCTTGAAAATTTTCATGTATTGCATGATAATTAAACTAATAAAATAGTTTCTAAATTTAATTAAAATAATTTTATTAGTTTCTAAACTAATAAAATAGTTTAGAAAGTGAGCGAGAGTAGGTAAATTCAGAGAGGTTTAATAAGGTTCTGCAGGATGCTCCGAGGACCCCTTCAGCTCCTGTGTCAAGTGAAAGGGGTAGCAGTTTCTGCTTCTGTGGTGCAGGATGTACCCCATGTATGTAGGCTGACAACTCTGTTAGAAGCAGCTTGCTTGGGATAGATTTCCCATCAGTTTATGCCCTCGATGGGGCTCTGTTCTGCATTTACAGGAGCCCATCATCAGCTGCTGTCTTGCAAACCTAATTTAGCATTTCCCAGTGTGCTCCTTATTGTACCTACCATTTGCTGGCTGGCATGGCAGAGCAATTGAGACAATTTGAAGAGGCAGAAGGCTTTGATTTTAACTGTTTCTTTAGCAAGTCTCAGGTTTCCTACAGCATTGCTAACTGATACTAATAACTTTAAGAAGTTTGACAAACCTGAAATTATTGGGCATTCTACTCTGGTGGCCTTTTAAACAAACAAGCCAACAAACTGTTCTCAGCAAAAAATGTTCTGGGTATGTAGCAGGTGGATGCTTTTTTGTTCTTTATTTTTGCAGCAATACTCACAAAACTGATGAACACTTATCTCCCTCATCTTGAAATCTGGTTACCTGTCTGAAAGTTTTCTCCAGCCTTTCACTGGTTATTAGAACTGAGCAAAGTTGTATGCTCAGAAATACAGGGGGTTAGACTCTGTATGTGCTTGCTTTGAAGTTCAGCAGCAGTACTTGGTAAATGGGTCCTCATCTCCTTAACATGTATGTGATTTTTTTTTTTAATTATTTTATGTTTCAGTCTGTGATGAGCATAAAGAATTCAAGGATGCCAAACTGTTCTACCGCTTCAGAAAAGATGATGGGACGTTTCCGCTGGACAATGAGGTGAAGGTGTTCATGAGAGGACAAAGACTGTATGAAAAGTATGTTGAAATCTATTCTGTAAAAATAATTACTAAAGGATGATTTGTCATGTGAAAGCATAATCATAATTCCTAAAGCATTAGTACATCAAAATACATGGGGCAAGCAGCTACTTATCTGTGTACACACCATATCTACAGCTTCATAAAGAGGTACGATTTTAAATCATAAGTGATATTAATCTTTAGTGTTCCAGTATACGAAGTTTCAACATCAGAAAAGTTATATTAAAAGTGGTTTCAAAAAAAAACCCAACTAAGAGCATCTAATTATGACTTGAAACAGATTATTATGCCTAGATACTGAATATCCTGCTGGATTACTTCCGTCAAATAACTAGGTAGCTTAACCAAACTTCCTCCTATATAATTAATGACATTTTTATTCAGGATGTAGAGATTTTGACTTTCAAGCAGAGAGAATAAAATGCATGTTGGCATGTGCTACAAATTAATGCGAAAGTTGTGATGTGTTATTTACCAAACAAGCTTGAAGTATTGCTCTAGACTGAATACCACCCACTCTCCTGCTTGCTTGGAGCAAAAAGCTTGCAGCAGCCGGGAGAGATGCTGTGTTTTCTCACTGGAGAAAATTTGTTTCCCTCTTGAAAGAAAGCACTCGGGAAAATCCCAAGTTTAAAAGCTGATAATAAATATTATTTTCAAGGTTAGCTGCCTGTGAAGATCAGTTTGGTGAAAGAGCAATGAAACCAAAATATAAACAAATAGTTGTAAATGCCACTCCTTTTGTTGCACCTATCATATATAAAATTTCCTGAGACACAGTGACTGTGACTATTTAAAGTAAAAAAATAATAAATTGTATAAGACATAAAAAAACACACCGCTGAAAAAAAATGCTGTGTTAGATGCACTGGAACAGATGGATTGAATCAGCCTCCTCCAAAGTCTTCTGTGCCTTACTAAGCACAGCATTTGCTCCTTTAGACTCTGTAACATGCAGTGCCTACAAGCCTGACCCGTACTATAAAAAGCTGATTAGACTGTCTACAGTGGGGGTTTTTTTCTATATTTCTATTTCAGTTCTTCCACGAGAAAAATAATTTTTTGTTGATGAGGCTGATTCCAGTCTTCTGCATGAAAGGAGCCATGATACAAAGAACTCTGTTCTACAAGTGTCTTCTTCCATCACCATTTCTGTGCACGGAGAACTATCCCCATACCCATGTCTAGTGTCCACTTTGTCCAACACGGTACTAGCAGAAAAATGTTCCAAACTGTAGAGATTGTTCCCATCTTAGAAAAGGAGTTAATGCCAAAAGCAGCACCTGTATCTAAATATAGCAGCATCCTCACGAGGTGGCTGCTCCTAGGCAACGTATCTGAAGGGTTCAGAAACTTTTAAAACCATCCCTGAGTGCTAAATATAGTATAGATTAAAATACCTGGCATTTCAAAACCAGCTTGTAATAGTCAAAGCTAATCAAAATTCTCCATGGATCATCAGAAATATTTTATATTCATGGGAGATAAGAAGCCATACCTGGCCTATCTGGGCTTCACTTTGTTTATTTGAGCAAATCCAGTGTGCAGAGATTTCAGATTTTGTTTAGTTGCCTTGTCCATGCACACTTATTAACAACACCTTCACAGTTTCATTGGATACATTTTAAACTCAAAATCTAATGCTGAAAGTCAGACTGCTACAGAAAGAGTTCTGCAATGAAATGTGTGGATGTGTAATATGGATGTGTAATATATCCATTGTATCAGTTTGCTGATAGTGCTGAAAAAGAAAATATTAATTCAGTGCAATTAAAATAATTACTAAATGGCAACAACTGGAGGAAAGTACTCGTGCACAGACATGAAGTCACTTACCAGCGTATTCATCTTGTTTATCAAAATGCCTGTGGGCCTAATTGCAAGAGAAATGCGACTATACCAAAGGAAATCTGTCTGAATCCAACACATTTTGAAAATCTGTGTCTAATTTTGTAGATGTTGCTGACCTTCACTAGCCTTTGCTAGTTTTAGATAGACATTATAATACTATTTCTTCTCCACTCTCTGCATTAGGGCTGGAGTACTGCTACATTCAGAAGCTAGGGTAGTTTGTGCTCGCCAAAATTGCAGACACGTTAGCCAATACCAGCCCATGCAGATTTGTACCCTCAGTAGGTAAAATGAACAAAATGCTTTAGGAGGATCAGAAGGTTGTTGCATGCAAAGAGGAATGGATGCATTAGGCGGGTTCCCTGCATTCAGACAGTTGTTTTGGGTAAATGCCGTGTTCTCTGCCCTGGGACATGGGAACATGAGGACTGTCCCAATGCTGAGGAGCTCCCTTTCCCTGTCTCTCCTGTCTCTCTTCTGTATGACCACAAAGCTCCTTGTAACCTGGATTCTCCTTTTTTGTGCCATTACCACCTTCACCTGCTGTGGACGTCGTTGGTGGCTGTACCCACGCGACTAGAAGATTTTAAATCAGCCTCTGATTGTTTTGTCCCTTCATTTGCACTGAAAATCATAAATCAGTTCAGATTCCCTACACATCATTGCAAACTTCGGTAATCCTTTCTGTGAACATGTTTTGAGGTTCAAGTTTATAACTAGACATGAAACCCACTGGATTTCTTACAGTCTTGTCTGAAATTGTTGAATAGTTTATTAAGTCTGAGATAAGTATCAGTTTTCAAGCTCTACAGGACTGACCAGATAGATTGAATAAGATAAACATGTTTCCTTTCCTGTTCAACAAAACCCTCCCTGCAAATCATAAATAAATCCAGCACAGACATTTCATAGCTTAAAAAAAAAAATAAAAAAAAAAGTTGTGCAGACATTCCATTTTTATATTTACAATTCTCAATAGGTTTTGGTCGGGCACACAAGATGATGTTTCTGGTGCAGTTTAGGGCTTAGGAGCTATAAGTCATTTCACGATGCTGACATCAACTGAGATTTTTCAACCAAATTTCACAGTGAAAGAAGTGCAGATTTATGGTTTTAATTTCAGGAAATCTTTCAGATAATTTTGAGACTGCATTCTTTGAATCACTTTAACTCATCAGTGGTGAAGTCACATTTATCCTCTTGTGCAGTTATTTTGATAGAACAAGATTAAAAATCTCTTCTGAAAGGAGTTTGAATTTCAGTGTTTGGCTAAATACATTCCAGTGTAGGATAACACCAGTTTTAGCAAGTAATATGTTTTGACATGAATAACCTTATGTTTTCTTGAAACAAGGTAAAAATGGAAGAGTAAGAGGCAGGTTCCAGCTCTGGCTAGTGAAAGGCCAGGTTTTTGACTGATGTAAATTGGTAGAGCTTTGTTGACAGCCATGGTCTCACAGTGATTTACTTCAGTGAGCAATGTAAGTCTATGGATTGCTGTGTCTGGGTTTGTTAAACTGGCAATTTGTCGTGTCTGTTTGCTCACAAGTCCAAATCCTTTGCAGCACTATTCTGGGCACATGCAGAAGGGTGTGAAATGTCAAACTGAGTTTTTTTCCACTTGATATTTTTCCAGATTTCTTTCGTGTGTCTCTGTAAAGCTCTAAAAATTAGCATTGCTTTTTCAAGGACCTCTCTATCTGCAACTTCAGTGAGCTGGTCAACTAATTATAGGCTCATCGAAGAACAATTAACATAATCCTAAGGATTTTTTATTTGGTGCCTGCGGAGCCTGGGTAACCAGTTCTGGGTAACCATGCAGCAGATGGTACAAAAAGACATGAGCTTTGGGTTTGTATTTTTTTTCTGGGAGGGAAAAAGCCTGGTCAACAAGATAGCCTCATGGATTGTATTAGGTCTGTATTAGATGTGCTTAGTGTGGGACAGATGCTTGTAAATCGAAATATTAAAAAAGAATTAAGTCTGCAAGGGTGCTGGAGTCAATACCTTATCCCCTGTGGCTCGTACTCTTTGCTTTTGACCTCATCCCTGACTTCAGCTAATTTTGATTTTCTTAGTTCTTACTCAGCTCAGAGCTGCTGGCAATGACACATCAACATCTAAACGAGCAGCTCATTGTGCTGCCACTGACAAACAGCTGTGGCTGAGCAGCCTTTGCCTGGTTTGATGATCTGCTACCTGGTGGTCAGATCCAGTTCATTCAGGCTTCAGGTCAGTGCTCATTAAAAGTCAAAAGAAGAAATATTTCACGTGAAATAACAGAGGCTGGATCCTGTCAAACCTATTCAATGTAATTTCAAATGAAACTTCTCTCTGTTTTCCAATGGCACAGATTTTTCTGATGCTTCCCAAAGGATGTGAAGTTATATTCTGTAATCTCTGGACATGCTGGCAGTTTAAGAAGCAGATGGCCCATGTATGGATTTACATGAATTTCAATTTCTTTATCAGAAGGTCAAAGATTAAGCATTTCCAGAATATGCTTGTTGTACTTTAGTTGTTCCCTTAATTTCAAAATAGTTGGTGAAGGGAGGGGACCTATTAGTCTTATATGGAAAAAATAACCATTCCATTTTGGAGCTGTTACTCTGAAAGTCCTAGTACTATTATTAGCCTATAAGTAAAATAATTATGAAGAAAAATCAAATTGGTAACTAAGGGTGCTATGGTGCTCAGTTTCCCAACAAAACAAAAAAAAAAGTGGAATTCTGTTTTAAAGTGAAACAATTCTCATTTTTTCTTTCAAACTGTCTTCTCTTTCAAACTTTCAACCTGACTTTTGCATTAACAAAATATTGAGGCTTTTTTCTTCCTGTTTTTTTTTTTTTAAATACTGTGTCATTTGCAGAGATAACTTGAATAGAGATGAATTTTATTAGTATATCCTTCAGCTATGTACGTGCCAATTGCTAGGGGATTTAAAGACATCTCATGGTGTTCCTCTGGTGTTACACAGAGCCAGCTGAGGCGCAGAGAGTCTGAGCTTCAGATGTTAAAATGTGTTCAGGTGTGTGGCTCACTGACTGCAGCTGCACGTAAATGTTTGACATGCAATATTTATCAGCCACCCGAACCACAGAACTACCTTTTTTCCTCCTCTTGAATTTTTCTGCAGCTGTTTTAGAGCTTATGGGGAGAGTTTTCAAATTCACCTAAATGACTTAGGGGCACAGTCGTGCTAAGTGTAAATATTAATTAGGAACCTTTGAACACATTAGTCACATTCTGGTGCTTTTAAGATAATTTTTTTTCAAAGTTGATTATACAGTAACTTTAAAGGAACCTAAAGGACTAACTGGGGGACATGTGAAACTTAAAAATCTAATTTTCTTTTAGGTGAAAACACAAGAAAACAGTGACTTCACAGAGGGATATAGAGCCCAAATTTTTTGACGAAGCAGTTATAATTCACTTCCTAAGTTTAAATTGATAGCTTGAGGAAAGATTTCGTAAGTCAGTGAAAACTTCATGTATGTTTGCTTAGTATCAGTGAGATTTGCCAGAATACATCTTAAATTGCTTTTCTGAAGAACTGTTTTCCCTACTAATTTTCCCCCCTGCAATACCAGGCTGATGAGTTCTGACAATACCCTTCTGCAAGCCAGGGAAGAGGAGGGAGTCAAGTATGAACGGACATTTGTAGCATCAGAATTCCTTGACTGGCTGATCCAGGAAGGAGAGGCCACGACACGGACTGAAGCAGAGCAGCTCGGCCGCAGGCTTTTGGAGCACGGGATTATACAGCACGGTGAGAAATTTACTGCCAAGTAGTAAAAGCTACACTTACTATAGCACTTTCTTCTGGTCAAATCAAGTGGAGAGGCCCTTGTCTTCTCGATCATAGTATGCTTAAGTTCTAAATGATTTCAGATAAGGGTCTAGGTGACTTTACTTAGTAAAAGGGTGGGTTTTTTGAAAGCTCATTGTATCAATTCTGAGAATTCTGCCTCAAATGCAGAATGAATAAATAAATAAATAAAGAAAGCTAGAATTTGAGATTGTGTAATAACAACATAAGGATGTGGATGAAAATCAATTCTCATAAACTTGTGGTAATTAACTTGTAGAATTTGCTATCAGCAATATTTATAAGTGAGGTAAATATCTTTGTAAGGATAAAATAGGGATTAGAGCCATAAATAAGCTAAATTTTCTATGCAGAATAAAAATTTGAGGTTCTGTATATTTTACTATTTGAAGACAGGAGCAGAGCACAATCTGATGCCAGAAAAGCAACTTCCCCTCTTGGTTGTGTGGCAGAGTTGTTCTACTATGTTTGTGCAAGAGAGGGTATCTTTTGATTGAAGTGTTTTTGCATTTGTCCTGCCCATCCTGCAACTTCTTTGAGGCAGGAATCAAATATTTCTTCGTGGATCAGCACAATGTGTCTGGCAGATGCATCTTCCTCAAGGAGCTCCTTCTGTTAAGGGTGGAGGAGACAGAGTTTTCTCTCCGTAACGCCCCAAGGGTGTAGACATGAACACCCCTGACACTAAACCCCATTTTACATGTAGCCATCACCTGCTCTCAGTGAAAGCTGCCCTGCAGTGACCAGCCATTTCCCACCATAAATGTGTTGCAGTGCCTCTGGGAGCAATGAAGGGGTGCCAGGAGACGACAGAACAGGCTGGCAGAAGCTACATTGTTTAGTGCCCAAAGGGAAAGTAATCAGATCCTGGTGTTCTGAGTGTCGTCACATCAACCCTAATTCTGACAGAGAACAAAAAATTGACGATATTAACAGGTTGTTAGTATAAAAGGTGCTAGGTTGGCTAGGTTGCTTGTTACTTTGTGAGAAAACCTAGTTTTAATGAATAGAGAAAAATGAATGTTTAAGTGACATGAACAGTTATGTCGTGGTTGTAATCATGCTCACATTATTATATTTAACTTGCAATTACTAGGAGCTACTTCTGAATATTTATGGTAATCAGATTCCAGTTCTATAATTACTCCTGTGCTTCCTATGATTTATAGGGTGCCAACTGCTTGGAGCTTGATGGACAGGAAAGGTATGCCACCCCTCCTCTTTACAGCAGCAATGATTTCATTCCTATTTTTACCTGAGCATTTTCTGTATATTACATATGTGGTAAACTTTCCTTTAAAAAAAATAAAACAAAACAAAAGCCCCGGAAACACAAACCAAAAACACAAACAAACAAAAACAAAGAGAAAAGTGAGATTTACGCTGATATTTATATTTTTGCAGAGGAAATAAAGTCAGGGCATGACATTTGGTGCAAAGCTGGGTTTACTTTGCTACTGTTGGAAAGAGATTTGACACTCATGAAGTAAAGGCACAGCTCTGGGAATTGGTTGATTGCTGAGGAAGTAGCCTTCTCACTTGTCAATAGCAGGTTATCGCTCCAAGGCACTGTCATCTTCCTCACTCAGCTTTTATTCGGACTAAGGTAACTCAGTGGGGAGTTTCACACTGATTTGAGGGGGAAGCTGGAAGTAAAGTAAAATCTAATTATGTCCTTGAGATTTATCTTAATGAGTGGACATGCTTTGTGCACACTCCTAAACAGGAGATTTCATTCTTCTCTGGATTTCACTGCAACAATTGGTCTAGATAGTGTTAGGAATATTGATCAAAGTACCTAGCAGAATTAACACAGAGCTGGTTTGGGGTTCACCTTAGCAACTGGATATGATCTGTGTGTTTTGAAGGTTCATGTAATGCTGGCTTCCACTAAAAAGGGAGCTCAAAATGAAAAGTCCCAGTACAGAACTGGGCATATAAACTGTGAAACGGCAGGAGTGATAATCTCTCCCCAAAACCCTCCCACCCATCTTACTGAGTTCTAGATCCGGTTTAAAAACAAGAGAGATATCTTTCTGTCTCTTAATACAATAAATTGATTTCGCCATACCATGCTTCCTTTGTTTTGTCTCTCATCAGTAGTACCAAAATGTTACTTGACGTTAATTGGCATCTTTGTTGGCAGAACGAGCAGAAAGGCTCTTGACTGAACAGCAGTGGAGAATAAAACATTTCCTGCCCTAAAGGCAATCTTTTGCTGGTGGTATTGTTTGATATCTACAATATGGAATAAAATAAGCTTGCTGTATTATTCTTACGAAGTATTTATTCCCCTACCTAGTGCAATGGAAAGTAATAGAAATAGTTGCGTCAAGTTGCCAATCTCAATAGTCATTTTCCAGCCACAACTGAATTATGCAATTTATTTTTACTGATGCTGACTTTCATTTCAATTACTCAGAGAAGCTGTATGCTGCAGCTGAGGCACTGTATTCAAAACAGCTTCCTGACACATTTATCTTCACTTTAATTGGTCAGACACAAACCATGTTTCACACAGGAAACAAACACTGATGATAATTTTAAAAAGGAAAACAGTGGTTTAAGAGGAATTGTATAAATGCTGTAAAAGTATAAAATGTTTCAGTTTAAAAATAATCTTCCTGATCTCTTTGGGCCTATGTAACTACATGTATTTCCCCTGCCATATATGAAAATGATGAAATGTGCTTAAGTGCTGAATTGCTTCCTTCCAAAATACCACTGGCACACACAAATCGCAACCCACAAACCACCATTTTTGCAAATAGGGCCCAGATGTCCTTTCCTGTGGACTGGTCCCCCAGGTAAAATGGAATAAAAAAATAAAAGTAGCAGGGAATTGTGCAGTGTACATTTCTTGAAGGCTTGCCTTGGCAGTGTAATTGCCTGTAGTTTACTCTGCTTTTGTGAACACTGACAGCCTTCGTCCAGAATACAGGAAATAAAGGCAGTGGGAAGAATTTTATACAAGGTTATGCACATCCAGTAAGGGCAGGGACAAAAGGTGCACAGAATACATTTCTCAGCTGTAGAAAAGCCCATTTCTAGTATGGTGAGATGTGTAGAACTTGGTAATATTAACAGGTAAAACTTTCTTCCAGGAGACTGGATCTGACTTAGTTCTTCTTCTTACGGAAATGGTGGGACAGATTAGCTACTGTGATCAAAATTCACAGGCATCAAGAGGAGAAGAAAGTTCTCTGCCAGCTCCAGGATAGATCAGACCAAGCAAGGATGGGCTGGGAGCAGGCAGAGGTCAGCATGAGCACCCACACACAGTCAGAGCCCTTTCTCAGTCTGGAAAACAGAGATACTGATGTCCAAGGATGAAAGAGGGTATCCGCAGAGCTGTTTTTGAAATAATTTTTGGCTCGTACTTGCTTATGGCATTTGCTGCAGAACTTATGCTGGAACTGCAGCCCCAGCAGCAAAGCACCACTGATATGACAGACTGAGTACTCCTGTCCTCCTCCAAGGGCTCCTTGGAAGCTTGGGAGATAGAGAAACATCCACCTGCCTTGCAGAAATTTTTACAGTCTGGAATCTCTAGTGATAACTACATTCAGTTTTAAAATGTGGTTAATATTGTTAAGAGGAACCTGTGCTTTCTTAGGGTAGCACCTGCATCTTGCAAGATGAATACTTGCATTTCCTCTGTGGCAGCCACCAAACCATATCAGATTTAGAAATACTTTTCAATATATTGTGGAGTATAAACACACAGTGATTGCTCTGTTCTGCAGATCTTATGGCATGTTCCATCAGTTGGGCCTGTGAAAAATGTGGGTCTGAGCAGCAGCACTAGCCTTCCCATGCTAGATCACATGCTGGCTCTTTTGCTGTTTCCCAAGCTGCTGCTGACCCTCAAGTCCATTTGCTTGGTGGTATTTCTCTCCTGACATCCCTCCAGCACCTTCCCTGCGCAGTGACCACAGTATGGTTCAGCATTAAGTGTTTTGCATGGCTTGTTCACTCTACTCCAGGGGTTTGGGATGCAGATTCTCAGACTCAGACCACCAGAATAGATGTCATGAGTTCTTGAAAGGCTTTGCTTTCCTGAAAAAGTCCCTTTTGGAGATGATAGGCTAGCAGCTATCTTCTTTGACATTTGCGGTCCACCTAGACTTCAGTAAAGCCTTTGACAGTGTTTCCCACAGCACTCTGCTGGAGAAACTGTGTTCCCATTATGTGGGTGTGTGCACTTTCCAGTGGGTAAAAAACTGGCTGGATGGCTGAGCCCAGAGTGTTCCCCAAGGCTCAGAATTGGGGCCAGTCCTGTTTAATATGTTTATATCAGTGATCTGGATGAGGGTATCAAGGGCAGTGTCAGTGAGTTCACGGATGACATTAAGTTGGTTGGGAGTGTTGATCTGATGGAGGGTAGGAAGACTCTGCAAAGGGATCTGGACAGGCTGGATCAATGGGCTGAGGCCAGTGGTATGAGGTTCAACAAGGCCAAGTGCCGGGTCCTGCACTTGGGTCACAACAACCCCAGGCAGTGCTACAGGCTGGGGGAACAGTGGCTGGAAAGCTGCCCAGGGAAAAGCACCTGTGGGTGCTGGTCAACAGTGACTGAACGTGAGCCAGCAGTGTGCCCAGGTGGCCAATGGCATCCTGGCTGGTATCAGAAATAGCGTGACCAGCAGGACCTGGGCAGTGGTGAGGCCGCACCTCAAATAGTGTGTTCAGTTCCAGGCCCCTCACTACAAGATGGGTATTGAGGTGCTGAAGTGTGTCCAGAAAAGGGCAATGGAGGTGGTGAAGGGTCTGAAGCACAAGTCTGATGAGGAGCAGCTGAGGGAGCTGGGGTTGTTCAGCCTGGAGGCTCAGGGAGGACCTTATCACTCTCTACAACTGCCTGAAAGGAGGTTGTAGCCAGGTGGGGATGCCTTGTTCTCCCAGATACCAAGCGACAGGGCAAGAGGAAAAGGCCTCAGATTGCACCAGGGGAAGTTTAGGTTGGATATTGGGAAAAATTTCTTCATATAAAGGGTTGTCAAGCATTGGAACAGGCTACCCAGGGAAGTGCTGGAGTCACCACCCCTGGAGGTATTTAAAAGATGTGTAGATGTCACACTTAGGGACATAGTTCAGTGGTGGACTTGACAGTGCTGATTTAATGGTTGAGATTGATGATCTTAAAGATCTTTTCCAACCTAAAGGATTATATGATTTAATCAGTGCTAGGATTTTATGATGGTAGTGTGAGATATTGGATGCGAATGTCACTGAATTATTGCTATGGGTCAGAACCAACTCCCTGTGAGTGTGTGTGTGTGTGTGTGTATGTGGGGAAAGACTGGGTCTAGACCTGCATGTACATAGTAAGGCCTGCCTTGTCACATAAGGCTTGCTGAGAGCACATGGCATCGCTGAAGGCCCTGTAGCCGGGCTGTCAGTCAAGGCAGACCTGCCTGTTAGCCCACTCACACTATGTCCCTGGAGCCTGTGACTGGCTATAGCACAGCTCACTCTGATCTGGATGGCACTGACTGGATATCCTGCCTAGGAGGGAAAACTAAACTGTATAAATACATGAGGCTCCACCTGAGCTCTCTCTCTCTTCTTTCCTGCAGCCTGAACCATGTGAACCATCAGATCTTGTCAGTAACTGTTTTTCCTTTTCTTGCTCTCTCTTTTCTCTTGCTGCCTGCGCCATGTGAATCACCGAATCTTGTTGGTAACCATTTTTCTTTTCCTTTCTCACCTCTCCTCTCATTCTTTACCTTTTTAATCTGTTCAATCTTCTTTTACTCTTTTCCCTCTCCTGTGGGTAACTTAAAGTCAATGGATTTTGTTTTACTAAAGCTGGTGTATTGATTATTTGCAATAAGTGTTTTCTGTGGAATGGGTCTTTGTGCTGAGTGTTTTAGTCAAATATTTTTTCTCTGTTGTATTTTACTCCTCTAAAATCTTTTGCCAAAATATCTTACTTTTCTCACTAGGTTAAAAGAATTTCTCTTAGAGAGGAGTGTGTGACTCTTTCTCCAGATGCAAATTCGAGGTTATAACAAACCAAAAGGCTTTTAAAAAGTCTTAAATAAAATGTAAACATTCTGGGCATCTTATGGCTTAAAATCTGGAGTGTAACAGGTTGTAAATATGCAGTAAGATGTCTTAGGCATGATATCAGTATCTTCTGCCCCCACCCTCCTCTAAAATACCTCAACTTTATAAGTTTTATTGAGTTAATTGCACTTGACCAGACCTGGTGTGTTCAAGGCAGACACATGTTCTGCTGGCTTAGCACAGAAGCAGGTGCTTATCATCTCTCAAGAGTTAATCTTTTATCAGCAAATTACTTTCAGAGATGTAAACAAACACTTTGTAGTGACTTAGTGAGAACAGTAAATATTAACACATCCTATCTCCCTGTCTCTGCAGAGAAGCCTTATGCTTAATTTTCCCTATTGTTTGCAAGGACTCTATACCTTTATACAGCAACATTTCCTTTATGAAGATGATCAGTGCGTTTAGTTTTAAGTATTGAGACACATGATGCAGTTGAAAGTTCTTTATAATTGTGGAAGTAGATTAAATATCTAACACAGTATTATTTCTCTTGCTTTTGTCAAAAAGCTTGCCCTCTTTTCTATAATTGCTGTAAATACTGAACTATGTGCTGTGATATTTACCTTAGATGTCCAACTGGTGATATTTCATACTTTGTAAGTGAAAATGTGTCATATATGTGAATACCCCTTCTTCCTTAATTCAAGATTTCTCTTTGGAACCCCTTTCTTGGAAATACCAACTGCATGTAGCAATTTGTAAGTATTATTGAACCATACCATAAATCCTGGCCTAAATTTGTCATAGGTTTTCTCCTCCAAAATTAACACGTATTTTTTTAATATAATTTTTCTAGTTGATCTAACACCTGGATCATATCAGCTGTCGGATATATCCAAGATTTCATTGTGCTGCAAATTATAAAACATCACATTTTTACAGGTGATGCCTTGATTTATCTCAGTAAATCACAAGCTTTCAGTTAGTCTTTGAAGTCCTGCAACACAACTTTGTTTTTATTATATGCCCAGTTCCCCCTGTGCTGACACCATGCAGAATCACTCAGTTGTTTGTGTGGCAGTTCTTCCCTGGCAGTTCCCAGATGTAAGAACAGTAACCTCATCCACAGTAATTCAGTTGCTTGTGCTAAATCTAAGACCAATTTTTGTATTTTTCATGATTTTGCCCTTGTAGGAAAGTCAAAGAATAAGTACTTCGTATGTAATTTTGTAATCTCCCAGCTTCTTTGTCTGTCAGCTTCTCATTGTGCTCTTCTTGCAGTTGTCTTTATCTACAGCAGGAATGGGTTTTGTTTTTGAAAGAGCCACATGCTCTATGTTTTATGTAAATAACATATGAAGACTTCTTTTCCTATTAACTGCTGCATTCTATTTTTCTGACAGAGAATGGGTTTCAGTTTTTAGCAGCTGCAACAAAAAAAAAAGATACACAGATGGGCCTTTTCATCTTCTGCTTCCCTTGCCACAGACTATACTTTCCATACTTTATTTGGAAGCGCAGAAAAGCTTTTGGCTATGTTCTGTAAACTTGTTAAATTAAAGATGATAAATGCTCATATACACACTGAAAAGACTGCTGAAATGCATGTGATTCAACACTGGATTTTCATGCTAGAGTAGGTAATGTGTATTTGAAAATAGACTACAAATAGGTGGCAAACTGACTGGAAGGACAAAATGTATATAGAAACACTTACCTATATAACTATTTTAAGACAGCCGAAATAAAATGTTAATGCACTGAGCAGAACACACCACTTTAATAAGAGTGGGATACTCTGAATTTCAGTTCCCAAAGAACTTTTCACAGTTTTGTATTGTAATCTTGATGCTTTAAAGACAATACAAAAGTTGTCTGGACTTTTTTGCACTATGTGAATATACCACAGTTCATTGAAACAGTGCAGAGAACATGGTTCCCTAATTATAGCACAATGTTTTTTTTTGGGTCTACTTACAGTTCCAGGACCTACTTATTTCTGGACATGCTTACTGGCTTCACCCCTACTAGGATGAGCTGGAACAGCTCTCTGGATTTTGTATTTCAGGGCCGGGATCTGCCTTGCAGTTTTGTATGAGAGGGTTGGTGGAAACAAGAGTAGTGAATTCCTTGCAATCCAAACGAGAAAACATATGATTTAGTACAGCTGCACTGCTGAAAGTTTAACACGCCAGTTAAATACATTCACAGGTGGGCTTATCTACAGTCTGCGTAGCATATAAATGTTCATAAAAGGTGGAAATTCAAGTGTTGTATTCATACAGTGCCGAGAATCCAAGACCCAGGGCCCTGTGCTCACTGAACATCTGTAGTCTCTCTCCCTGGATTTGTGGGAGCTCCAAGCAGGTGGAATTCATCAGTGTGTAAAAGGAAACTAATCTGAATAGGTGCCATTATTAAAATGCATTTGCTGTGCCAGATTAGCAGAAAAACAGGAAGGCTTTGAGAGGAGTGGGAAAAGCATTGTCCAGTGGCAAAAAAAGTGCCAGTGACTCTCCTCCAGCCACATGTGTGTCAGTGCAAGGCAGGAGTGGACGAGGGATGGTGCAGCAGTGGGAGGGTTGTGTGGCAGAGGTGGGGATGTGGAGCCAGGTCAGGGCTGGCTGAAAGCCACGCAGTCACCCTGGCAGGTCTCAGCAGCTGGTCAGTGTTTTCCAAGCCCATGGACTCCCCATTATTCTGTGGAAGCCAAAGTGGACACACACTTCCACAGTTTCTCTGACAAGGGACCAAAACTGGGCTGGCCAAAGGCCTGAGGCACAGAAGAGGCAGGCTCAGCAAACTGTGTGTTATCCATGGAAGGCATTTTTTTAAGGAACTAGTGTTTTACAGTGTTGATTTGTTTCCTTCCCTTTTAAACACTGGTTCTGCTTTGGAGAGGGGAGCGAGGAAGCAAAATGACATGGAGCAGGAGCCAGACCCTTCCCTGGGCAACTTTGGGTTCTGGTGGGAGCAGCTCAGGCAATGCCCTCATTCAGATAACCCAGCAGCCCCCTGTAAGTCCCTGCAGCCCTCCAGTGTATGTCTCATCATCCTGCATTTGTTTTTGGTATGGCATCAACTCTTTTGGGGCAATATCCTGCCACTCCAGAGGTCAAAAGTTGTATGGTCATCTGTGACTTGCTATATGAAAGTGCAGACTGTAGCAGCCAGTAGTGAAAGTCCAAAATAATCTCCTGCAGCTTTGAACTGGGTTTCATATAATTTTAACAGAGGAAACTACCTCATTAAAAGGATAAAGTGTACTTCTGAATAGACTGGGTCTGCTGCCTTGTGGAGCAAAAGGCTTGGAAATGTGTTGTGCACTGCTGGAAAGAGTTCAGTGCTGCTTTTGTCTTTAAATGGGGAAATATATGACATATCCATGCTGAAAACTGGATACAGTCTGCTCATGCTTTTATAACCTCTTCCTTCTTAACCTCAGCACAAGCACACTCTCACACAGACAAACAGGCACACACTTCAACGTGTCCTCTGCTGTCTTGAGAAAAACTGCTCATCTGGCTCCTTGGGGAACTTTGATCTCCATCCCACTGCTCCCTCGACATGGAACAGCCTTTCCTGGGCTCCAGCCACAAGCTTGCTTGGTGACAGTGTTGTTTCTGGGGATGTGCAGAGCAGCTGGAGTGCATCACTGGATGTGGCCTACTGGGGACTGCAGCTTTCAGCTGGTAGAGAGCATTAATCACCGCGATGGAGATGTACACAGATTATCAGCGCTGAAAGTCATGGGGAATTGAAGTGGTGGGAGGGATTTAGGGGAAAAGCCAGTTATGAAAATGGCCTGATTTTTAAGGCATGAGTCATACCATTTATTAAAATAGGCTTTTGTACTTTCTAAAGCCTCCTCAGTTCTATGAAATCAATGTAAAGCTAATATTTCTATCTCTGCTGTGCATCAGCCTCCTTGAAAAAGTGGAAAAGAAAAGGCTGTTTGAGCTACAAGCAGATCCTGGGATTTTATGTCAGAATCAGAAGCTGAAAGAAGATTTGCATGGATGTTGCTATTTATATTTTATGTATCTGAACAGAAACTGTGAAGCAGCCAGGCAAAAGAAGCACCAAAGCTGCAACATTAAGTGCTCCCATTCAGAGAAAATCCAAAATAAATATTGTGGTTTTTCTCATCTTAACAATAATGAGGAATGACCAGATAAAATCCTTGCCAGTGAAATTTTCAAACTCTAGGGACAGATGAGACAGTAAACTCTATTAATTAAATGGTCATTACCCTGAAAGAGATGTATTTTTGTGTAATTAATGGTATAACTAGAAGGCAATACAGCCAGGAAATGAGAATATAGGCTCTGCTTGTTGCTGTGAAGCAGTGCTGTGTGGGCAAAGAGGATATACAGGTCACAAATTTTCCCCATTTTATGCTATTTGTGCATTACAGTTGTAGTAACTGTGAGCCTGAGATGTATAAAAAGGACAACAGCAAGTAACAGAAGGGGAGTGAGGCTGTAACTGTGGGCATGCAGTTCTGCAGTAAGTGGATTTTTAGCAAAGATAAAGAAATTCTGAAGAGGACTCAGGGAGGGCGAAAAAAAGGTCAGAATTCAAGGGGTGTTATTTATTCAGTTGATAAAAAATATGTTTGAGAGTTGGCTTCATCTCTTCACAGACTTCTTTGCAAAGATTTATGGCCAGATCTTCTGTAACTTTCTGATGAAGGTGTGACAAAATCCAGGGATTAGCAGCTAAAGTTGAACAAATTCAGCCTTGAGTAAAATCGTTATTACCTGGCAGGGAAAGTAACTGAGGGCTTGAAGAGCTCATAAAGGGAAGAGTAAAGCTGTCATTACAGGCTGCTATAAGATACAAGTAAACTAAACTTTTTGTAAGATTTAAAGATAGTTTTTAAACTCTGTTTCTGGGAGAAATTTTGTGGTCTGTGTGTGTATGTGGGAGATCAGACGGATGGGCTGTGACAGTACCTCCAAAGTTTGATATCGGTGACTGTGAGTTAGTGTTGGTGCCTTTCCCTGCAGGACTAAAAATGCTCCTGTGCACTTTTATGATTTTGGAAGTTGCCAGTCACCACATTTTTACTTTACTCTCCTTGGCACATTTCTTTCTCTTGCATAAGGGCGCATATTGTAACGTGGACATGTTGCCACATGAACAGCAGTGAATTAACCTGGAACATGAAACATGAAGTTACCCCACCTTGCTCTTTGCATCATAATGTACAAATACAGGTCCTGACACTGGTCAGCCATGGCCTGACTGTTTAAGACAAATTGAAATGTGTGCCAGTTTGTTTTTCTATGCTGTACTACGAAGAACAGTGAACTAATTCAGGAATAGTTACGTCAGTCCCTATCTGGGGGCAGCAGCTTCCAAGAGAGGTACAGATACCTGGAGCAAGAGCCTTGTCAGCTACCACAAGTTTATCTGCTACTGCCTCTGAGTCAACACCCAGAGGTAACAACCTCTAGAGCACCTTTAAAGAAACCCTCTTGAGAAAGTCTGTGCAACCCTCTCAGCATTCTGCCATCGGTTTGGAAAAGTTTTTCACTCCCACTCTTATCTGCTGCTTGCAGCAAAACACGGGCTGCTGAAGCGGTTGAGCTGAGCACCTGTGCCTGCATCTGCACCTCTCACCTGGAAACTACTAAGCGTAACAAAACCAATGTTCTGTGTGTACTCTGCTTCTGGCACTCACATAGTTGTGATTTATCAAGGACGAGGGCGTGTGCAGCTTCTCCTGGCTCCTACTGAAAGTCACCTACTGCACCTGAGGAGAGCTTCAGAGGCAGCCAACACCTGTGTCTGCTGCCCCCTCCTCAACCTCTTTCTTCCGACCCATGGTCTAGAAATCCCTTTTTCCACACCCTTCCAGATACACTCATCCTTAGTCAGAATCACAGCCTGGACACTTCATTACAAATCAAGAATAAGTCAGATGACTGAAAAAAAAATCCTGAGGAGCATAGTATTAATTTTGGTGAGAGATTTTATTTGATGATGTATACAGTAGGAGGCTGTTTGAGCTATACTACTCCTGTTTATATTTTTAGCTTCTTCTTTTATATGCAAAAAGTTACCTGGTGCTACAAAACATTATTTGCTCAAACTAAGGATGCTGTATCACTCTCACATGAAATGTGAACTATCCCTAGAAATGAGGAATTAAACTATGAAAGTCAGTGAACACTTCAGATCCTGTACTAAGGCTACTTATCATAAACATTCTGGCTACAAACCCTTTGCTATGTAAAGCATATAAAAATATTCTCCAACACACAGTCGTTGGTCTTACCTTTTCCACTTGCATTCATTTATTGTATAAAAATTGAGCCTTTCTTGGACTAAAATAGATACAGCAGAGATTAATTACTTCAATGGAAAACCTAAGCTTTGTTATTTTAAGTATATAAATATTACAATATTTCAGTCAAAACAAGTATTGTTATTCTAAAATATGTTCCGTATCTTGACATAAAAATGTTTACATTATCTAGTTCATGGTCAGTAATTCCTGAATTTCAGAATGTTTTGTGGTGTCTGCAGCACAAGTGTGTGTTGATCTCTGATTATTATAATTTCTGAGGACTGTCAGAGCACTTCAGTTAATGACACAAACAACAGAATAATTTTAGTTAAAAACCATGATGTCATAATATTTCATTTGAATCAGAAACCATACTGATATTTCTTATATTGCAAATGGCTGGCCACAGTAATTTTTTAATTTAATATTGTGAATTGCAGTAGTGCTGAATAAGTAGAATTTGCATTTTTAAGATTAGGATGGCCTCAAAAAAAAAAAGGTTTTTGGTATTTAAATTTGGTTAGCCCATTAATGTGGTAGGATATTGCTAGATATTGCTACTTTTACTTATTATGTCAGTGATCTTAAAATGACACTGGTAGCTGCGAAAACCTACGTACTAACTCTACCTCTGATAGCAAATCCTTTTGAGGATGTAGGCAAATCTCTAAATCTTTCCTCCTCTATTTCCCTTCTTCAAAAATAGTGACTGTCAGTAAGCATTGTTTAATAGTATTGCATACTACATGTATCCAAAATGGGGAGAACAGCAGCAGCGTGTGGCTGCAATAATTAACGTGTCAGGACACAGTAACAAACTGCTTCCAATGTTAAACTGGACCTAGCGAAGCCATTTTGCTTATGGAGGATGCCTGTGGCTGATCTGGGGACACAACAGTTTCAGCACCAAAGTGAAGCAGACAAAAGCCAAGTGGCACTGGCTCTTCCAAAGATCTTCGATGGAACCAGGCGATCTAGGTGACAGGGGTCTTTTGTGTAGATGGTACTTGAGAAATGCAGCTTGGCTGACTGGCATGGCCCTTCTATTTTCTTAATGAAAAAACGTAGCATTTCAGAACCCTAAGGGATGCCTTACAGCCTATGCCATGCTGCAGGACTCTGGGGCAGATGGTCTGTGTGGCAGTTGGGGCACAAGCATGTGCAGCTCAGAAAGCTCCTGTGTCCTGATTATTCCTTATGTCCCAGAGGCAGAAGTCCATTTGTACAGACAGTGGACTCTCTGACAGTGATCCAGACAGGCAAGAGACATGCTTCTTTGCAAGGTGGGTAAATGGTCTGACCTCATATGGCAGTTTCTGCATCCATATGGAAGACTGGAGTCTTCCTTATTGTCTGGATGACTTGGCATCCCTGGAGAATGTGACTGGACTTCTTCCTCTTTGAGGTTATTTCTTCAGCTCACAGGCATCAAATGACATTCTGGCAGTTTATGTCTAAATACAGCCTGTTTTGCAAGGTTGTCATGTGTGTGTTGTCATTCTGTGGGGCCCATGGAGAGCAATCTGAGACATAGGGAGGTGTTAAGAAGGGATGAGAGCAAGAAAGACTGTGTTGGGGATGAGGATGAAAGGAAGGCAAACCAGTAGGGCTCCAGACTCTGAGTCCTGTGTAGCACCTTGGACTCTGCTGCCTTTGGACCTCATGTGTTGGGCAAAGAGCAAGGCAGAAATTCAGTATCTGCAGTAGGAGGCCAGAGGAGTAAATCATATACTCATAGGCTTGACTGATCTCAGTGCATACCTATGTTGTTGTTTACACTTTACACAGTTACCTGGGAAGCATCAGCTCCTGGGATGGTAAGATTGATGCAGAGATAGACAACATGTTAGCAAAGGCATACAGGGCTTTCGGTAAACTGCATAAAAGAGTTTGGCGAAACAATCACTTGAAGAAAAGTACAAAGATCAGTGTTTATAGAGCCGTTGTACTGTNTACACAGTTACCTATAGCCCACCAGTTCTTATGATTCAGTTCTGAAAGAAATGCGATTTATAAACTAGGTTAATCCAAAATCTAGATCCTTCATGGAAAAGGTCAACTGTAGGAAATGATTTCTGTGTAACATGATCACAGAAGCTCTGTGAAGATGGAGAAAACACTGCCCGAACATCTACTGCAGCTATTTAAGATGCTGAAGTACTAATGCAGGGAGTACTCCAGAGGGCTTTCCTGGGGTCAGACCCTGCAGGAGTCAGAGCACTTTCAGGACCTGGCACAGAGCTCCCTCCACAACTGCTGAGTTTTATATCGCTATGAAGATGCAGCATCAGTGACAGCGAACATGCAGACATTATGGCGATGCTGCACTCTGTGGGTAGGCTCAGCGCTCTTGCTCTGACACCAGCAGCCTGGGATTTGCTCTCAGTGCCAAAACAGGTTGCAATTAAGACTTTTGTTCATTATGTAAGAAATGATTTTTGGCCAGGTGCCTGTTCCTGAACCTCGTATATCCGTGTGAGGGGGGGAAGTGGCCTGCAGGAAATGTCTGGGACATGATGTCTGTGGTGAACAAGACAAGAGGAAATACACAGGTCTTGATTTTTTGCTGCCCTGTAGCTTTGAACAAGGTAGTTGGAAAGAGCTCCCAGGAGCTGCCTTATACTGATGAATTTACACAAAAATCAACGTAAAGTGCTACGTTTGGTGTTTATTGACCAGCAGCAGCAAACAGCACACAGAGGAAGCACGTGTGGGGGTGCACAATTATTCAGCTGGTCATGGGGAGATGAAGTACTTCTGTTTCCACTTGACAATAAGAACTGTGTGTCATTAATCAGTGTAGTGTAAAAGATTCCTCTCAGCACTGGCCGCTGCAAGTCCTACTTTGTTATTGTTGCTATAAAGTGTGTATCTTGAAGCCACCTGTGTGAAGCTCCCCACCTTCCTCCTCTTTCTGAGTCAGCAGAGGGGAAGAGGAGAGCTCTGAGTGTTGCTTCCTTACAGCAAGGCCTGTAGTGCACACATTGCAGATAGATATGCTCTGATTTCAATCCTACCAGGCATACACTTTCTATCCATTTCTTTTTTTTAGTGTCCAACAAGCACCATTTCATGGACAGCAACTTGCTCTATCAGTGCAGAATGAACTTCCGCCGGCGGCGGCGATTAATGGAGCTCCTCACCGAGAAATCCCGCTTGATGCCTGAAAGCCATGACAGCCCCTTCTGCCTGCGCAAACAGAACCACGACAACAGAAAACACACCAGTTTTCTCTCAGGTGACTCCTGTCAGTATTCAAAAGAAAGAGCAGGGCTGGTATTACGTGTCCCTGTTCACAGGGATTGTCCATTCCCTCAATTTACCAAATCTTTAACTCCCTGGGGTATATCTGTATCAATAGCATTTCAGATGCTGATCAAAATTTGGTGTCCATGAACAACCAGAACTGGGTAAGATCCCCCAAGCCCGAAGTAATTTGTTATATATTCTATGTGGAATTTTCAAGAAGAGTTAAAGTGAGGGGAAGGGGCCCTGCAGCATTATGTACAGCATTATCTGGTAAGAACTGAAAGAAGTAAAACTGGAAAAACTTAGTTCCCTACATTGCAATGCCTCTTAGAAGACACTGCAATGGGAGCAGTTCAGCCATCCTGTTAGCTACAGCCTTACACTCATGCAGTGACTCTTCTAACTATGTAGGACACACTAGCCCTTCCCAGTGCTGTCAGTGAAAGCATGTGTAGTTGCTGTTGTTTCAAAGAAACCAGGGAAATTGTTTAATAACTGATACTGTTCCCTTTCCCTCTGTATTTTCTCTCTGTTTGTAGTGAGTCCCACCAAGGAGATAAAGATCGTGTCGGCAGTGCGAAGGAGCAGCATGAGCAGCTGTGGCAGCAGCGGGTACTTCAGCAGCAGCCCAACGCTCAGCAGCAGTCCCCCCGTGCTCTGCAACCCCAAATCTGGTGAGCACCAGGATCATTTACAATGCACAGGAGCCAGGGTTCGGGCATCTGTGTGGGGAGAAGGCGATGTGAAGAATGCCCAACATCACACCTAAGCTTATGTTTTCAAGAATACATAAAAATTCACAGTGTCACAGGTTTTGTAGGCTAGAGGGAACTGTTGTCATCTTCTAGCCTGAAGTCCTGCTGAACACAAGCCAGATATCTGCCTCCAGTTATATCTGTGTCAAGTCCGTAATTGTGGTTTGAGCTGCAGTTTATCTCTTAGAAGGACATGCAGTCAGAGGCCTACATTTGCCTCTTCATTGCCAAGCTCTGAACCAATTCAAATCTCCTCCTAGAGACATTCCTTTGGTGCAAGTCAGAGGAGAGTTTAACTATCCATTGACTGCTTGAGCTGCTCTGAAATAACACCACTGAGAAAACAGAAGCCTCTAAAAAAAGAAAAGAGGCAGCATTATTTCAGCTTGTCAGGGACCATTTCAACATTTTTGTTTGTTTAAATTTTACATTGGTCTGTTTTGGAAGGTAAAAGTAGTGTTGAAGCTTATTTTCCTTTTGAAAGGATTTCCTATCCCAGCCGGAAGGTTAAACACACCCATTCTTCCACAATTCACTTAAAATTGTTTCTTACTGTACATCTGGGAAGAGGAAAACAGACCAAGATAGATATTGTTTCAGCCTCTCTGTTTACCTCAGAAACAGCCACAAATTTCAAAGTAGGATCTGTGCTGCCCTTTGAGCTCCTTATTACTTCAAATTTGCCATCTCTCTGCTGGTGCTGTGGGGAGTACTGTGCAACGGGGTAAGGCTTCAGTGGGTATGTGTAATCTTTGCTTTCAGAGGGGTGCTGGCATTTGAAGTGATTACTAGAGAGTGCCTCAAGCACTAGATGAATGCTGTTCTAAACATTGACCATTCACTCCGGAGAGGACTGAACTAAAGTGCATTTCATTCCTTCTGTGCAGTGGCCATCAAAAAGGGAAACAAAGTTACAGGGATATTTTCCTTCTCTCTCCGTTTAGCGCATTTCCTTCCCTCTCCTTAGCCTCTGCTGGGAATTCAGTATGAGGGTCTGAATTAAAATAACTGAAAGGACTCGGAGAGTTTGCGCAGAAGCCATAACTCCCTCCAGCAGACCTGGAAATGCTGTCAGTGCTAGTGGTCATTGCATCCTCTGAGTATGTTGCTGTTGGGCATTCAGCACCACCTGCCAGTATGCTTATCACTACAGACAAGGAGCTTGCCCCTGTGTGAAGAGTGCCATGGTATAATGTTTTGGCAGAATATCTCTCAGGTGTACTTGCCCAGAAATGCTCTGGTAGGTTTTGTATGGGGAGCTCTTTGTCCCCAGCACATTAATTACATACTGAAGAATTTTCTTCAGATAAAACAGCATTCATTGGGACAGATAAAACAGCATTCATGCACTGTCCCTAGATGTGTGTGTTATCTGAAGTATGCCAACTATTCAGTTCATTTATGGTTCTGATTTTATATGAAGTGTCAACCCATGAGTAGTGAGAACAAGTTTATTTTAATGCAGCTGATTACACAACACTGGAAGAAAAAGGATAGGCTGATGTTGCCCTTGCATAAGTTCTTTATTTTTTTAAAAGAAATATTCCCTTAGGACTCATTTTCAAACTCTGAATAACTTTAACAGACTCATATTTGAAAGAAGACAGCAATGGGTTTATAAACAGACTGATCCTTAGGAATTATACAATTACTGGCAGCGTAGGGTTATTTCTCCCATAGCGCAAGTACAAATCCACACGTCAGCTCGCATAGGTTAACATAAGGCTGTCAGATGTAAATGTTACAAGGCATATTTAATCCTCTGCTGGACTATAAAGAGATTTTGTTCACAAATAGTATCCTGCTATCCAGACACAGAACGTATCTCTGAACTATGTGCTAATAAACACAAGGCAGAGGTATATTTATTGTCAGATGAGTTCTCTTGCAGGCAAACACTTCAAAAACACCTAGCTCATGACTTGACCAATCATGTAGAAAAACAGTCATCAAACAAAAAAAGTATTTCTGAAGGTATAATGAAGGGAGATGCATAAGGGAGACCTTCATGGATGATTTACCTGATTCTGACTTGTCAAATGAGCACAATCATTCAGGTTTTTTTAACATTGACCAGGCATGCTCTGCAATGTGTAACACTGGCTAAGTGACGTTTTGTCAAAATCCATGAGAAAATTAAAAAAATAAACAAGGTATTGGTTTGTATGCTAGAATTCTCCCTGCTCCCATGCATGCCATTAAGAAACTCAAGAATGTTTTCAAATACCATCTGTGGGAAATTTTGTATCCCACCTGTGACTAAAAAGACAGACATCATCAAAATTATTTATCACTAAAAGAAAACAGCCAGAATTTTAAGGGTGAAGCTGGCCAATAGGATAAAGAATATATAGCCTTATGTCATCCTCTGTCTTGTGAAGCATTTATAGATAGATAAAAAATGGTATTGATTTAATTTGTCAGAACTTTAAATTTAATTTTTTGAGAGAAAATTATCCCATTACATAGCAAGGCAATGGGCATTTACCTGCATAAACTTACTGGTAATCCCAGGCAACTGTAGGTTACCTAGTCTGTCCCTGGACGAGACTGTCATAGGTCTGTGACTACAACTGCAGAAATCTCTTGAGATAATTGCTGACACAACCAGGATTTTCTTGTTACTTAAGTCTGTGATTCAAACTCGACTCAGATGAAATATAGAGCACCCAAAAAGCACACAGCAAGCTGGGAAGAAGAGCTACTCCATGCCAGGAAGGTTGGCCCCTTGTTTCAACACTGGACACAGGAAAAGCCACTTTTGATGTTTGTGATAATGCTTAGGGGATTTTAATTGCAGTCAACAAAGTCTGTTGGCTAAATGCCCCAATTTTCCGAAGTTCTCATCATTTATACTCATTCTGCAGGCTTTTCCTTGCTCTCTTACTACTTTCAAGCAAGTTTGCAAGAACTGAAAACACGTCTGAGAAATGGGACCAAAAAGATTTGTATCCCAACACTGTATCTTATTTATTAGGAGAAACTCAAGAGGAATGGTTATATTTAATATTCATTTCTATACCTCCACAGTATTAAAGAGACCTGTGACTGCTGATGAGCTCTTAATGCCTGGAGCCCCATATGTAAGGAAAACTTTCACGGTATGTCTCCAATATTTTTCTTTATTTTCTGCATTCTGTATGCATAAGGCAATCCAAACAGACATCTTCTGATGGGATAATTAGAGCTTATTTGCATTTGCTGAGGTTTGCACTTTAAAATCCCAAACTCCGTTATCAGTACTTCCACACATTTCAGGTCTGATTCTGCACAGTTTATCCTGTCTTTATGCCAATGTGGTACTGCTGACTTACAAGGAGTGTAAAATTACATAAAGCCAGTAACATTTGTATTATACAAACTCATCTAGACTTTGTGCTCCTGATAATACTCTGTGCTCTGCAGGAGTGGATCACCTACCCAAAATGAAGTTTTCTGCCAGGGTCTTTCTACATGATGTGACAGAAATTTGACTCATACACTCTTAGAGCCCTTCTGTAAAGACATTTTTGAACTTAGTCATTGGAAGCATTTCTTTTTACAGCCTCCTAGTTCAACAAAAAAAGTTCATTAAAAGCAAGAGGAGTAATTTGGGTAGAGCCTTTCCCATGAGTGACATAGCAGCCTGTAGGCAATGTCCTCCACTATGTGTTGGAAGTATAGAGATGTTGAAATTACATCTTGGACCGTTTAGATGTTGCCGTCTTGAATTTCATGGAGCTGCCTGAAGGTTATCATGTCCTTCTCTTCTCTTTCCAGATCGTCGGGGATGCGGTGGGCTGGGGCTTTGTGGTGCGGGGGAGCAAGCCCTGCCACATCCAGGCTGTGGACCCCAGCGGGCCAGCAGCTGCAGCTGGGATGAAGGTGGGTTTTCAAAATGGAATGACTTCCCAGGGTAATTTGTCGAGCTCAGTGAGGGTCTGGACTGCCTGTACTTGGGGAAGGAGAGATGCTTTTGTTTCCAGTGTTGAGTGCCTTTGTTTCAGTTTCAGGCATTTGTGCACAGTGAGTTCTGCTGCCTTTCAGCCCATTCTGTCCTTGAGATTCTTGAAGTCCCTTTTTCACATGAACCTTATTTATCCTCTCCAAGTTTCTTTCTTGACCCTTTCTCTTTTTGGGGTGGGTATTTTTTCAATTGGTTGGCTGGTTTTGGTGGTGGTGGTGGTTAGGTTTTTTTGGTTGATTTTTTTATTTTATTTTTATGTTTTTTCAACTCTACACAATTTTAGCATCCCTTTTTACTTTGCAATTTACAAAGTGGTTCCTAGTATGCAGCTTCTAGACTTTGCCTATATAAGAAGAGGCAAAGTCAGACATACCTAGTGAAAGTGAAGCAAGCATAGCCCATTGTTCACTGTACAGCAGTTAAGATTCGGGAAATTTTTGGAAGAAGGATGCTGATACTTTCACATTTCATAAAGAGTTCAAATAGTTTCATACATGATTTAAGAATCAATAAATAGACATTCCATGTGAAGGCTTTTGCACTGGTAGTGCAGAGCCCATTGACTTACCTGCAAGTTTGAATCACATCCTGCATATATCTTTGAATTAACCTCTGCCTTGTACAACGCAAAAAATAAAAGCAAAGCATTTATTTGTCAAGTACAGGTAAAAGCAAGAAAGGGAAACTAGCTGCTACACCTGCTCCAGTGTCTAGGCTGGGCCAGACAGAAAGACTAAATTACCAGTTTATGTCATGTTTTATTGTATGGCAACATCACAGATGAAGGTTTCAGGTGTATTCCACATGCATCCTAGTTTCCCACAAATTTTGTCCAGCCTTCTAATTCATCTTCCTTTCCCATCACACTCACCCCAGCTGCCTCTCACCCATATGTTCAGACCGACCAGGCTGGAGGCAGCACTTGCTGCCACGACTCCAGGGATGTGCATCCTGCCCACCACATGGTGCCAGACCTGCCATGGCACCCTCCTTAACAAGTGCACTACAGGGGGTTCTCCTCTCTGACTGCTGCCTTTTTTTTTTTTTTTAATGAAACTTATAAGAACATGCTGTCTTTGAAACATTTCCTTTTTTTGAGAATGGGCAGGAAAAAGCCCAGGGACAGGGAATGGCAGCTGCAGAGCCTGTTGGTGCATGCGGCACCCAAATACATCCTGCTGGCAAACAGCTTGAATCCTGAGGGAGCTGGAATTTTTTGATAAGTTTTATACAATGCCTAAATATAAAATATAGTTACATTTTTTATATGAAGAGTATAATTTTCAAATAGTAATCCTGCCTTAAATTTAAAGAACCTAAATTTAAAAATAATGAATTTTTTCACATGTATCTTCTAGATCCTGAACTTGGGGGTTTAGTATTTTACAGCATCTTTTGTTCTTTGAATATAGCAGCTAGCAGTAATGTAGAAGTATCCCAAAACCTGACTTGTAAAAACAACACTATGGTGTCATATGTGTAATCCAGTGGGGTTACAGAGGTCTGCCTGAACCATTCAAGACATAAGAATGCAAAATAGTCCACTGTTCTGAGGGGAGCAAGCAATATTGTAAAACTGGGATATATTACCTTGAATTTACACAAGGGACAGATCTGATTATTTTTGAAGCTGTTATCTTTATATAAAATCGCTTTTCAGAGCAGAATTGCACATAAAAATTTATGCCCATACATTAGATGAGCCTTTGTTTAGACACCAAAATTGGTGCCCCATTTTTGGAAGTTCTGAATACCTTTAGCCTAGCAAAGAAATTGTGTTTTTCTTTGAAAATAAGGGCTTTTGTTGAGATGTTCCCATGGCAATAAGTATGTAAATCACAGTGCAGTATCTGAAATTTTAAAAAATCTATGTCACTTAATCCATCTGTTTACAGAACTCGTCAATCTGGCAAATGTAAAGGAATCGCATGACAGGCTTTAGATGACAGGTCCTTGAAATTAAACCTTCCTCTGTGTGGAAGCTGCAGGAGGGCACTTTGAAAATAGGCTGTTGGGCACAGTAACTTCTGGTGGGCTGGTGCAAGAGGCTTTTGTCTGCAAAAAGAGAGCTGCACCAAAGAAGCGCTAACAAGGAAAGTTGGCTATGATGAAAAGGGCAAGAATTTGAAGAAGAGCCAACACTTGGTGTTGCAGTTTGTAGAAAAGTTCTTGGCAGTAGCAGCAGGGATTTTCCTCCTAAGGAGATGCATCCATTGTAGTTGTTTTTGGAAGTGTCTTTATTTGTAAAGCTTGTGATTTTACACTTACCTCTTTTGGAGACCACTATTTTCCTGTCTTTGCATTGTGCCAGACATACTGTTGAGAAAGGACTGCTGCCTGCAATCTCATTGTAGGACCTCAGTTTATGCGCTTGAAATTCTACCATGCATTACAGAAATCAGTAAACATTACAGGCTCAACCTACCTGCAGGACTTTGTGGTAGCTTGCTTTCAGTTTGACCTTGGCTGGGTTCCTGGCCTGCTCCAAAGCGCTGTGAATTGGGAGTCTGAGGGGAAATCTCAATGAGCTTGGGCCAGAGCTCTGCCCACACGCAGCAGCTACGCGGTGGGCACGGAGCTTGGCAGCCGGGAGTCACAGCGCCCCATCACACACGTGCACCTCAGCGTGGCAGCTCTGGCCACCGTACGTGACATCCTCATCTGGGGGAATTTTCAGACAATTTATCTCTGAGAAATTCCATTCAAGCACGGTCTGCTGAAGATGTGTGAGAGGGTGTTATGTTTTTTGGCTTTAGGTCTTGATACCTCTTCTGGGTCTGGTAAATAGGATTGCCATTTGCAGTCTCAGGTTTTAGGTATGAAGCTGAGCAAATAATTCAATAAATAACTTGTCAATTAGCTTTATTAAAGTATTTTTGGCCTGGTTTGTTGAAGTGTTGAAGCTTGCGATAGCACTGTGAAGAGAGTGGTTGCTGTAAGCACATTAACAAGTGGGAGCAGGAGGCGACTTGGGGCTATGAAAGGAGTCAGCGTTGCAATGGTACTTCTAAGTTATTTTGCAGCTCTGTTAAGCTGTCTGCTGTCCTCAGCAGTGGCAGGATTTTGCAGTTTTCAGGTTGCTTTAATATTCAGTATTGACTGGCTGCAAAATTTGGTTCTTTGCAGACGACACTGCTAAATATTGCCAGTTGTTGTCAGGAAAACTCTTTTTCCCTTTTTTTCAGTGTTTTATTCTGTAAGTTCATTTGTATTTTTAAGGTGAAAGTATTCTTTGAGAAGTTAAGCAATTTGACTTCGAAATAGTGACTTAAATTATGCATCACATGTTCTTATTTAGTATGACATCACTGTGACAGAGTGTGACAAAATGAGCAGACCTAGCTTAGTGTGAGGCTTGTGAGAGACACAATTCAATTTTGCTGATTATCTGTTTTCCCACTGGCTGGAGAGGTCAGTGCCCAATTCAGACCTTTGAGGAATGCTAATGAATGTATGATTCCTTAAACTGATTTTGAGCAAATTAGTATTTATAGCTATTATACTTAAGGTCCTTGTATCATATAAATTGCCAATGGCCACTCAACTTTTTCTAGCCTGTTCTAGTTCTTCATTTCAGTCAGCACCAGGGAGTTTAAAGGACCACATGAAGTCACTAGCACCAACTCCTTTTGTTTAGAGCTGTGCTTGGGGACTATGGTATGTAGCGGGAACCTTTTCAGCATGGTTCTGCTCTCTAGATTTTTATAAGCTGGCTCAGGGAGGAGATCAGCCTCATAAATTTTCTGCCTGTGCCATTGTCTTCTGCATTCACAAATTATTATTTCAGGTCCAGTTTCTGAACTGATTTCACTAGTGGAATAAGAGCCAGATCTCAAGTGTAATTGGGTTTACACTGTCTGAAGTAGTTGACTGATGTCAGTTCATCAAGGTCATCAAGAAATTTGAACTGTGAGATTCTCATGAGGTTGAATATATTCCATGCTGCAGAGAAACACAAAACCTATTCCACGGTCCTTGCTGGTCTGACCTCAAACATGGTGATTGCTTAACTTTTTGACAAGCAAGATAAAACAAGCTAAAAATCCTTTTAGAAAAAAATATTCCCCCAGGAAAAATATCCCATTTATGGCTGTGGCCAGTATCCAGTGTTTTATGTTATAGTGGGAAAAGTAGGGAAGCATGGCTATCATAAGTGAGAAACTTGCTTGTAACTCCTACAGGCAGTTTACTGGGAGTTTGGAGACTGGGATTAATATTGTATAAATAAGGCACAATATACATGCCTGCGTTTAACCCTCTCCATGAAACTTAGGAAAGGGAAGATACCTCTGTTTGGTGCTGGGCCTTTGACCCTTCGAAGCTCTGGGGAGATGCTTCAGTGCTAATTGAAGGAATCTGAAGGGTACTTTCACTTTTTCATGGGACTGAGCTTTAAATGAGAAGATGAAGTAGGTTTGGATAAATATTTATACTGTGCACTAGCATATGGTGTTGCTGAAGCAAATGCAATTCAGTCTTAGAATTCTTATCTTATACCAACATGTTACTGACTGTAGAAAAGCATAAATTACACGAGTTGCCATCTGTTTTCAATTACAGCATGAAAACACTGAGGCAGGTTGGGATTTTTCTTTAGCTGTGCTATCAGCTTGCCGCCAAATTTGATAATTACATTAGAGTGAGTTCAGAATTAATGTATTTGGTAATCTGAACACTCAGAAAAAGTTGCTGACAAACTGCTTTCGTAGCTTATCCATAAACAGAGAACAGCAGAGCTTAACGCGCATAGCACTGTGTGCGATGAATGCTGCTACTGTAGGGCTTGAATATAAAGTATATGTAAGTTTCAAACATGTCTCTGTAAGTGACTGCCTCATTTTCTGATAGTATTTAATTATAAACTGTAACATAAAGGTCCATTCTCCTCCACAGAAACATGGAAGCTGTGTTCAAGCATCTGTCACTTTAGAAAACTCTAATTTTAAGCAATCAGATTTGGTATTTCACCATAAAATCAACTCTGATTTTGCAAAACCAAAGAGAATTCAAAGAAGTTTTAACTCTGTCTTTTACTTCATGGAGCAGTAACCAGGACCTCTGATTTTATGTCCTACTATCCATCACAGAGGTTGGAGACAGTGAGCTGAGTAGGGCAGCCATTAGCCTTGCACATCATTTAAGTAATTCTCAAGAAGAGTGGTTATCACATTAGGACGTGCTAAGAGCATAGTAAGAACACAATGATGAACAGTTTGGATGATTTTGTTTGATCTTGTAGAAATCCTTCAAAAAGACTAAAGAAAAATTTAGTTAGGCTGTTAGTAGGATAATGATTCAACAGAATTTGGAAGAGATCAAATATTTGTGAATGTGAAAATACTCAGCTCTGCCATCAACATGAAAAATGGGTTAGTGGTTAGTTGTCCTTGACAATTGTTTATCAGCATTTATAGCAGTCACTGTGCTTTCCAATCAGTGATTGAATCAGTGCCTGGGTGTCCCTGCTCTGTGCCTGCCTTCTCTTTTTGGTCTGTGGTTGTCATTTGCTCAAGGGATTTGCTGGTAATGCTTCTGTAACCATCCCAAAGTTTCCATTCCCAGTGTGTGTGTTTAATTAAACTCAATGACTAGTTCCCAAATTTTTACCGTGAATCTTGTTTCCGCTTTTAAGTAGGTTAGACCTACCCTAAAACCATGTCGCTCTAACTATACTGGGATTAGTGCCATCAAAATTATCGTAGAAACATGGTTCTGTGAGTACTTGGCAGAAAACTGCACTGCACCCATGTCCTCTTGTCTGGGAGTTTTGTGAATTCAGCCCTCTCACCAAACTAGAGGCTTCTCTAACTGAAGGAAACATGTTTTGAGAGCTGCATTGTGTGTCACTGCCGGAACTTTGTTTAGTTGCCAAAGGAGACAAGGTTTGGAAAATCTCTCCTTTGCTTTTGTTATAGACTACTACTAGTGCAACAACAGCCCTTATGCCCTTGATCATCCTTTGCACTAGCACAGTGTCTTTAGGTTGATTGAAATCATTAAACTTTTTCCCAGCAGTCCTCCTTTCTCCTCAGCATTGGTAATCCCAGTGCAGGATTGGATGTCTCTCTTCTGCCCTTTCACTGCACCAGCTACTCAGTCCACTTTATTCCTCTTCTGTGCTGGAAGCCTTATCATGGCTGGACCTGTCAGGACACTATCTTAGAGACACTGTACCACTGCGCTGCTGCTGAACCTGCCACGTGGTGGCCACACGGAAGTCACACTTTGGATTTGGATTCTCATCTTTACACTATCACAAACCCTCTGTGCAACGCTGACCATTTCCCACCAGAAAACGTAAGCATTATTGTAAAGTAGTTTGGATTTAAAGAGACAAAAAATGCCAGCAAATCTGACTTGTTAACAAACTTAATCAAAACATATGATGAGTAGATCTGTTTTCCTACCTCTACAAATGAAAAAAACTCTAGATTTGCTAAAGTTTCCTTGTTTCCTTGTGGGGCTGTCGTTCACAGCACAAGGTCCAGGTTTTCCAGTCTCAGAGCAGAGAACTTGCAGACTGGATCCACTGACTCCTGTGCAGCAATGTTACACCTGCACAGGCTCCAAGGAGTTTCAAACTTCAGTCTGTACCACTGAACTCCTAAGCCATCCTCCTCCCCCTCCTGAAATTTGTATTTGTATTAATGCCAGATACTTTCTTTGTGCCATATGACCGTGACACAGTTGCAACTGCTCTGCGGACAGAGACTTTGTTTCCAATGCTTCCATATTGCAGTCCCTGCTGATCTTTACCAAAATTCTCTTCTACTTTGCTCCATTTTACACAAATAAATCATTAGGCTCTTAAGTGTGACATTTTAGTTCTTTAGAAGCTCCTGTCATCTTCTGATATGTCAGAATTTCATCCTACATTCCTACTTTTTTGGTTGGATCTCCATTTTTTTCTGCTTGTTTCCTTGATTTGTCTTGCGTCTTTCCCCACAGAGTTTTATAAGGTTTAGTTTGTTTTGAAGACATCTCTTCTGAGGCTGCAGAGCTTCTGTTGTAGTTGTTTTGGAAGGTTAAGTGAACCCCATCCTTGTGCAGGTGCCTTGGAGTGCACAGTCACCATCAAGTAGGTGGGATCTGGGACAGCACTTGCTTCAGTGGACCATCAGCTTCTGTTCTTCTGAGCCAGTGGACATAAAATTGACTAAAAAAATCAGCAAGCTTTATAGGGATCAGGTGCTTGCTGTGACTATCTGAGACTGTGCTATGATAAAGAAATCAAAACTTGGCATGTGAAAGATATCAGGGGAAAGACGCCCTCCCATGCAGTCGGGCAGCACAGTGCGCAAACATCACACCAGCGGGATGTAAAGTGAAAACTGCACACACAGAAGAAAATAGACAAAAATTCTTTTAATGATTGTCAGTCCTGATTTTGAACACAGGATCTATGTTATTCACTATAGAGAAAGGAATTAAGGCAGTGAGGATTCCTAGGTGAAATATTAAACAAGTGAGTTCAACTTTTTGAGTCTAAATTTCACCTTTAACAGTGAAGCTTCTTTTTTTTTTCACCCATAAACTTACAAGACATGGGTTTAGTGAAGTTTTACTTGCTTATCCCAGACCCGAATTTTGGCCTGCAGAGCAGTATTAGGTTTCCAATGATTCTATGATTTTTCCTAAAGAGTCTTTTAACACAGAGAGTTTTACAGAGCAATAAAATGACCTTTTTTTTCTTTGCAACAACTGAAACATTATGTGAATACAGAAAGTTTCATAATAGCTCAGAGCTCTTTTTTCTGCATTCACAGCAGTGTAGTTCAACATTAGAGTTGAACTTGCTTGTAGACCAGTCTCCTAAAATGCTGTTGGGCAACAAGTGACCCACTACACTGGTGTCTGTACACTGGCTCCTTTTCATCAATAGCAAATACAAATCCAAAAAAATATTGCCTGCAGGTTCATAACTGGAGGTCAATGGATTTTTAAAATTTAGTCACATTATTTTAATAAATGGTAGTTTTAAAAATGCTTTTCAAGTAAGTGGTGTTTTATGGCAGGATAACCCAGATATCCGAACACCCTGGCTTTATGAAAGTGCTTTTTTTGGTTGTTTCTGGAGTCTTACAGCTGTAGCTATTCAGAAAGAGAGGCAGCAGCACTGGTTTCAGCTGCACTGTGAAACAGGGTTGTGCTTGTGTTTTGATACAACTTCCAAATTCCAGTGTGGCCTATAGCCCACTGAATGGTGAGATCTAGTGCCTGCCAGAACAGCTGGGATTTTACCCGTGCTCAAGCTGTTGTAGGCTATTGCAGGTCACTCCCAGGTAGTCCAGGCTGACTAAAGAGAGTACTGTCATCTGAAAAACTGACCTGAGGAATGGCTGAAATCTTAAAAGAGGTTATCCTAAGTGTCTCTAAAAAAGACATACAATTAGAGGCCAGTACAGCAAAATGCTGGCATTTTGAACTGCTTTTGCTCTCAATTGAGGATGAAAAGCATTTTGTATGATTAGGTTTAGTTGCAATATCCATTTCACTTGAAGCCTTGAAGTGTTCCTCAGATGCTCTTGGGTTTACAGGATCATGGCTATCTCAGCTCTCTGCCCCAAGCACTTCAAGGATGATGCTGCTCCCCAGCTGCTGCTCTACAGATCCTTCCCTGCATTTCTCCATCTCTTTCCTTGTTGTTGCTCAAGACACAAAGTGGCTTCCTTTCATGATATAAGCAAGTGATTCGGGAAACATGTTGCATTAAAGCCAAGGCTCTGTTTAGCTAGCCAAACACATGGAAAAACAATTGCACTTTTGTCTGTGCAAACAGAGAGCAGCTGTTTGTCTCAAATGGCGCAGACCATTCCTGCTCATGACAGGCTGGATAACGGAGGGTGCTGAGGGTGCTCTGTGTGAGTCTGTCTGCCCTTGTAACTCCCTTGTTTGGACTGTCTTAGGGACTGTTTTTACCCATTATGAGCTTTGGAGGAACTGCATTTAGTTAGTTGAGCATAATTATATTTGACCATGTAAGTAAACAGGTTTTAAGTTCTTTATTCATTATGTGTGTTTTTATTTTAGCAATTCTAGTTTAGTTTTAGATATATCAGGGAAAAAAAGAAAAGAGGACACCAAAAGGTCAACCCAAGCATAAAAATACGTTATTTCTAAGCTTAGACTCTATGTTCTGACTGATGCAGTATTTCACCCAGAGCAATCTTTAGCCATTTGAGTTATTTAACATTTTCAGAGCTGTTCTACGGTAGGTATCAAATTGCAGTATACAATAAAAATGCTTATAAAGTTAGACATGCAGTCACTGCTTTGCTTTCCTAATGTGGCCCAGCCTGGCTCAGCTTTACCTGTGGGTATTTCTCGCTGGGACTCACATCAAGTCAGTGATTTTACACACCAATTCCCAATTAGGGCCATGGAAAGCAGTGACCTATATTTCCCCATTCCATATTTATGGGAGGTTTGCATTTCAGGGTATTAGGTCCCTATGTTGTTACTCTCCATATATCTACAGATAGTGTTAATTTACCTTCATGAGTAATTCCAGTTTGCTGTGTCAGTGTTTGGCTGGCTGGTCAGGGAAACTCTGCCACTTGCAAAGCTGAGGCTTGTGTGCAGCCCAGAAGCCTCATGCTCCAAAACAAGAGTTGTTCTCATGGGCTCTTAGGTCGTCTCTTTTCCCCCTCTAATTTGTCCACTCTGTTTGTGGGTTTTGCACAGCAGTGGTTTTATTCTCTTCCTGGTGAAAAAAAAGGACTTAAATTCCCATTGATTGCCATCAGTGAGAATGGAGGGAGGGAGAGACTGTCTGAACCAACAATGAGGCCCTTGAGAACCTACAACTTTTTATAGTATGTGACTTATTATGTTATAAAATAAATATTAATTCATTAGATGCTTTTTCTGATTATATAGTTTTTAGTTTATGTTGTTTAATTTCTGATTTTTTCAGTTGTAGACCAGCTTGTTTGGAATACTATAAAAAATTCAGACTCTTTTTTAAAAACAAAAGAAGTGTGTAATGTAATGAAAACACGTAATGAAGCCTTGCTCAGGCAAACCATCCATAGCAGACTGCAGTCACAGGCCAAGATGGAGCACAAGAATGATGCACTTATTTTTGTAATTCTGTAAATGAAGCTGGTTTTCTGTGCTATGTGTTGTACTGTGCTCTGGTCGTACCCAGTTTCTAGCCCACTGATGGAACAGTGGGCCAGCTTCACACTGGTGTAAAGATTGAAGAAATTCACCCCTTGAGAGAGAAAATCCTGTGTTTATGCAATACCTGGATACTTGCCTACTCCCACACCACCCACTCTACAGCCAATTACACTTTTGCTCGAGATATTTACAGAGCTGAACACATAGCTGTAATTTATTCTGTTCCATCCAGTTACCTCAGTTATGTAGGAAAGGCCATTGTATGATTTTTTAACCTTCCAGCGACATGCAGTAGGTTGTGAATTGTGAGGTTCCAGCTTTGCTTTACTAATCCTATCAAGATTGCATGAATTCTTAAAAAAAACCACCCGAAGATAAAAATCTAACTGGAAACATAGCTTTTCGGTCCTCTGATTTTCATCTCTTTTCCTCATTCCAATGTGACAATGTAAAGCTTAGCAGAGAGGGAGCAAACACTTCAGTGCTGCCTGTGTTTGCTTTTATGTAGAAGGTTAGTTTTGGGTCTTGGGCTTTTCTGTGGCAGCACATTCAGCATCTTCATGGCCTGGGGTGTTTGCTGAGCGTGGAGATTCCTCTGTATAATGGCTATGGGCAACCTATTAAAATAGAAAATACCCTGTATCAGCATAAATGCAGGTTGCATGTGTAAGTATGTAAAAGAAGAAGCTGAGCCTTGCGTCCTCTTCTCCTCCATGTAGTTCTCCTGTCCCAGATTTCTCTGTACTTGTTTCTGCTACCATAACATCCATCTTGCCACTGATTTCACTTTAAGTTATCTGAAAACTTAGGCTGAAGTTTACTGATCTAAGTGTAAGCTGCTGCCAGGAGGGTCAATTCTATCTTCACCTCCTTTTCATCTCCCTCTTTCCCTTTGCCTCCAGTCAGATATGTATCTATTGCCTCCTTCCTCCATCCGTGTCAGGTACATCAAGGAACTTATTTTGCCTAGAAACAAGTCCTTTCATTTATTTATTTTTGCTGGCACAAGATGAAAAGGGAGCAGTGCCTGGCTTTGGCACACTGTTCCCAGAGCCAGCACAAAGGGACAGGAGCACCTCTTGGGACCACAGGCACCAAGTCCTGCTATTAAGCTTCCTCCCCTTTGAAAGAGGTTTGGTATCCGGATCCACAGACTTCTTGGCAATTCAGGCTGAGCATATCCCTTTTTACTGGCAGAAAGGGTCGTGAGGTCCCAGATCAGATTACTGATCCAGCTTTTAATAAGCAAACCTTTTCTTTCCATGTTTCTTTTAAAAGTAAAATTAGTTTTTTACACCCTGAGGAGAGAGAAGCTTCATTCTCTGATGTTGTCACTAAGGATTTTGTGTACAAATCGATGGTGTGGTGTGTGAGGTAGAAGGTGATGATGTAGTAATTGGCTTGGAAGATTTATTGAAGGGATCTAACAACTGGCAGGGCAAACCTGCATGGTTACTGACTTGTAAATAGCTCCCTATCTAATTGGTAACTGCAATAAAATGTACAAACAGCATAATTTTTTGTTCCTCTGTGACAAAATAAGAGCCTTAAATGGGAGTTTTTAGTTGCACTCATTTCTCAATTCCTTCATATTTAAATTAGATTCAAAAAAATGACGCCTTGATTTCCATCTGTTCGTTTGAGAGTGCAGTGGTGCTTGGGGGGCGGGAGTGGGAGCAGCGGTTCCCAGCATCTGCAGAGGAGCAAGGGGAATGCAAGGAGGGAAGGATCCCATTGGAAGGATACCTGTTCCTTTAAAACATTGGAAGCTTGGATGTCCCCTTCCTCCTTGCTGAAAGCTGGAAGCTGGTGTTTCAGATACTACGTTCTTGTAGCACCTAAGCCTTGTCCAAATTTTGCTGAAATCTGTCAGCAAGACAAGAAAAGCCAAAGCAGATATATTCCTCTTTAAACAAGCTGTGGCAAAGCCTGTATTTCCCTTTTTTTTGGCTTTGCTTTTCCCTTCTCAGTTTCAGGAGTTCAGTAACCTTCCCAGGGTGAGAGCTGTGGCCATACCACAGGAACCAACCAGTAGGTTCTCCATTTTATAACTGGCCCAGAGTTTTTAAAAGTATCTATAAAGTGTGAAAAGTTTGATTTGTTTGGTATCCTGCTGAAGACATCTCCAAGTCACTGACAATCCAGCCCTGATTTCATGGGTGCCCATAAGAGGAAGGGTTTTTACTGACAGCATGGCCTGATATTTAATATAAATCAGGTTCTCACAGGTCTCTCATGCAGATTACACATAAGAAACAGATTGGTTTGCTAACCACATGTGGAGAACTTTCCTCTGGAAGATCACAGTGAGTTTCAGAATATCATAATGAAACAATTATAGGTTTGAGCTACTCAAACTGGCCAGCTGATCCTTGTCCCTGCAGGATTAGTAGGATGTGAAAAAAGCATTTATTTATAATTATTGAGGATGTCTGTATAAAAGAAATGTAAGCAGGCTGGATATATAATGGATTTCATTTTAATTTTGTATTAGCATGAAGAAAAGCAAAAATATTAATGTTGGGCTATACTTTTTGAAATAGATCTTCAATTCTGGTATGAATTTTATTGTGTAAAATTGTCCAAATACACTTTTCTTTACACAGCTCTGAAAGAAGTTATACTTAGAAACTTTTATTTTAGTTCTTAGGAAAATTGCTGAAGAACTTTCCAAGGTTGAAAATAATTCCTACATTTGCCTGAATTTGTCATTTCTATTTGATGCTAATAAGGTTTAAAAAAAAGACTGAAAAGAAACCCATACATTTCTCCATGTATTTTGGGAATGGTTTGCCTTAAAGTTAAAATTATACATGTGAGTCCATCATCACACCAGATGATAAGAAGAAATAATAGTCAAGGAAGCATGTCCTAAACTATCCGGTAACTTTATGTAAGTCGGTGTACATACAAACCATGAACAAAGGGTTAAATCCAGTCTGTCTCATGGTGCATGACTGAGCCAGCCTTGACTCAAAACCAGCTTTCTCAACTACTGCTTCTTTCCATGCAGTGTGCTGGTAACTTCTGAAATATCCTGGTCTCAAACGCCTTGCAGTAGGACATGGCCCTAGTTTGAGCTGTCAGCTGCTAGAAATCTTCTTCAGATCCACACAGAGTCCAGGAGTGAAATCCTGGCTGCTCCAAAGTGAAAGATTAGTGCAGTATTTTTTTAATATTTTCCTTCATACAGTTGCCACGTGTACAGTAGTATTCACACCATCAATGGAAATTAATGGATGGCAGTGTTTTCAGCATCTCTTTATGCTCTTAATTGCTGATGCCAGAGCAGCTATCAGTACCAAACAGCCTGTGAAACCTTTCCATTTGGTTGACCTTGGTGCTGTTGGAGGAGAAAACTTTAGTGCACTGGCAGACTTTGTGCTTTGCAGTCTTAGACCCTGAACCTTCGCATTACTGCCTAGATAATTGTGTAAAATATCCGTGCTGCTGAATAATAGCATTTTTGCCACTATCTTTACTGTGTCATTGCATAATATAGCTTTGTATTCAAGAATTTCAAGCCTGTATTGTATTTAGTAACATTGATTTCTTTGGTACCTATTTGATCTGCATTTGTAGCAGTGTTTATACTCTCTTTCTTAAAGAGAAATCAACAAAAAAAATCCTAGCACTGAAATGTAAATGATAAATCCATTGAGAATTAGAGCCTTAACTCCCAGCCACTAGAGTGGGGAGCACACATCTGCTGCTGTGGAAAGGGCAGTTCCTCAGCCACCTCTAGCCATGTTGCCTCCTGCCAGTCATGTTTCTCTTCACCTTAAGCTTTTTTTTTTTAAATTTATGTCAAAATAAGGTGGGCACGTAATCATGGTCCTATTCTACTCTTTCAAGATACATTATCTGTTGACTGTGCGTGGCTGTTGCTTCCTTCATAACCCATGATGAATGGTTGGGCTCACTTCATCTGTAAATTTAAATAACTTTTAGGGCTGTCCCAAAGAACTTTGCAATTATCTCTTAAGCCAAACTCTACAGCGGTGTAGTCATTTGACCCGGCCAGATGCCAGGTACCTACTAAGGTCACTCTCTCACTCTCCCTCTGCAACTGGACAGAGGAGAGAGGAAAAAAAACCCAAAAACCAGCTAAGGATTCATGAGTAGAGAAAGGAGCTGGGAGAGGTCAGTTACTGATTACCTTCACGGGCAAAACAGACTCAAAGTGGGGATATTAATTCAGTTTATTCCTGACAGGATAAGAGTCAAAGAGTGATAAATAAAACAGTCTTGTAAACACCTTCCCCACACCCCTCCTTCCTTCTGTGTTCTCCCTCCTCCCCCACAGTGGTGCAGGGGAACGGGAATGGGGGTTACGGTCAGTTGTTTTTTCTGCCACTGCTCAGGAAGAGGAGTCCTTCCCCTGCTCCCATGGGGTCCCTTCCACGGGAGACAGTCCTTGATGGACTTCTCCAGCGTGAGTCTGCCCCTCGGGCAGCAGTTCTTCCCAATCTGCTGTCCCGTGGGTCACTCCTCCATGAGGTGCAGTCATTCACGGATGAGCTGTACTGGCGTGGGTCCCTCACAGGGGCACGAGTCCTACCCGGGAAAAACCTGCTCCGGCGTGGGTGTCCGTCTCCACAGGCCACAGGTCTCCTGCAGGACCCTGCTCTATCTTGGGCCTCCCACGGGGTCACAGTCTCCTTCATGCATCCACCTGCTCCAGCATGGGCTCCTCCATGGGCTGCAGGGGGGTCTCTGCACCCCGATGGTCCCCCATGGGCTCAGGGGCACAGCTGCTCCACCATGGTCTGCACCACGGGCTGCAGGGGCCTCAGATCCAGTGCCTGGAGCACCTCCTGCTCCTCCTTCTGCACTGACCTTGGTGTCTATGTTGTTATTCCCATGTTCTCACCCTGCTCTTCCCTGGCTGGAAGTTCTTCTGCGCAACACTCCTCTATTCTTAAATATGTTATCACAGAGGTATTACTATCACTTCTAATTGGCTCGGCCTTGGCCAGCAGCAGGAAGTTCATCCTGGAGCCAGCTATCATTGGCTCCATAGGACAGGAGAAGCTTCTAGCAGCTTCTAACAGAAGCCACCCCTATAGCCCCCCCACTACCAAAACCCAGCCCCAGTAATCCACGACATGCGGGAATTTCCAGCTCTTCATAATCTTTCACAGCACCCTTCTAAAAAGTGTGCCTAGAAAAAGAAAGGAAATTTTAATAGGATTTTTAAATATAGTTAATTCAAAGAAGTCCAGCAATCAAGGCCTGGCTCCATAGGGAGAGGCAACTAAAGCCTGCAGTGCCTTAAGCACAAACAGTGCCTGAATATCCAAGGATCTAGGCTAACTGCCTATCCTCCAAGAACATTCCTGTTGCGTTCATAAATATTAAGGTCATCCCGAGGCAGAACGAACTAAGAATTAGTGACAGGTATGCAATGCTTTTATTTAATACTTGGCTTTAAGGTAATTGCGCAATTCCACACCCATGCGTGCAGCCAGTCTCTGACATCCCTTAGAAGCATCTTGCAGTCATCCTCATCCCAGCTCCTGAACAACACCAGCTCAGCTGTCCAGCCCTGGTGCGGGCAGCTCCCTGCGAGGGCGTGGGGCTTTGGTTTGGCCAGCGGGCAATTCTCCCAGCAGGAAAATCAAGGGGTGTGGATGTACATCTGCAGGGCAGCTTGGCAAGGCTGAGGAGAGGCAGGCAGCCAAGGCTTGCTGTGGAGGAAAGAGCAATTACCAGTGAGGGGGAGGAAGGGTTGTACAGCTCCAAGTACAGCACAATCCTGATTTTGGCCACTAAACATTACGGTAACTGATTATTATTGCCTCTTCTTGCCATCTTCAGTGCAATGGCATGACAAATAACAAATCTTTGCTATATTTCTTACACAACTGGTTTCCAGATCCTTTCTGTTCAAATGTAAGCCCAAACTTGAAGTTTACCTTTTTATGGAAACACCTGGATTTGTTTAAACCTTCTGTATGTGCCATGGAAAACCCATGGAAAAAAAAAGACAGAGGTGCCTTTTCTGCTATCCCTGCTTCCGTGGGCTGCTGTTTCCCATGGTGGGAAATTTAAATACTCAACAATAAATGTTTATTGCTGTAACATTTAAATATTTGAAATCAATTAAGGGAGGACTTTTCATTTGAGTGTTAGTTTATTTAACTCTTATTAGTTCTGTGGTTTCTAGGTTGGCACATCCTGACCAACAAAATGGTCGGAATTTATTCTGGGCTGTATCAATTCTTGAAGTCTAAGGGATAAAAAGGCTGCTTATCTCCTGTCAAGCTCCTTGGAGAGCTATGAGGAAATGAGCAATAAAAGGTTCTTTGAGGCTCTTTTAACTATAGTTTATCATCTATTATAGTTACTGATGTGTGGAAACCAACAGAAATATTTTATATGTTTATAGTTACAAAGCCCTTAACAGCTGTAGCTATGAGCTGAGCACTTACAGCTTTTTGAAATGTGTTTTTATAAATGTAACATTAAATCATTGTGATTTTGTACACCAGTTGCCTTAAGAAAACTCCTGAGATGATAATATGTGGGATGACCTACTCAGTCAGGGCTGGTTTGTGGGTACTTGCTTGCTCTCACTTGTTTTCCAACTCCACCAATAGAGCACTGCAGGAGGTGGGCTTTTTTGGGGCAAGGTTGATGATGGCCAAAATGCATGAAGCAGTGCTGCATTTATTTCACCTTGCTGGATGCTGCACTGGATGGGAAATCAAGGTGGGGAGAAGAAAACTCGGTGAGTCAAGGGCACTCAGCGTAATGGACTCAGGACTGTGTAAACCTCTTTCCCCTCCTTAGGACTGGAGGACAGAGCAAATGGCTCTGTATTTCTTTATCCCTGAGGGAGCCAGATCTGGAATTTTCAGAGACTCAGTCCTCAGGAGCACCAGCCAAGCGATTAGTATGGAGAGAGCTTTCTGCCCCCAGGCTGGCTGGCCCTTCATTACAATTTCCTGTTCCTCATGGGTCTTTTGATACAATTTTAGGACAAGACTGCACTCTTCTCTGAGTGCATTTCTTCTCTTTGCATTTCTCTTCTCATCTGGCTTGGGTGGACTTCTTGCATCTAATCCTCTCGAATGGAAATTACGAAACTAATAAGCCATTTGGATCCAGTGCAAAGGATGGCACAAAGGGGACTGTTCTCAGCATTGCTGGTTAACAGTACTGCCAAGGGCATGCAATAAAACAAACACACTGAGAACACAGACATGTCAACTCTTGTCTTCTGCGTAAGAAATTCACTCTTTGGCATCCAGATTGCTGTTCACACTACTGTCGAGCCTGTACCATCCACATTTATACTATAGCAGCCCTGGCATGGGTGGGTGGCTGGTCTGGAAAGTCTGTTCCTCTGCCAGGGATGTTCCCCAGAGGCCCCTGAATGCCCCTGACATGATTTATCCATTGCACACTTGCATGCCTGTCCCTGGCCAAACATGAATCCCATGCATTGGGATTCCAGTAACTCAAGAAGTCTGAGAATATGCAGCAGTAAAACAAACATCAGCCATTCAACTTCCAAAAATTGCATTAAGCCAGAAGAGACAATGTTGTTTCTGCAGGTCTGTTTTAAATCAACCCAAGTATTATTCTGAAGCTGGAGCTATAATTCAGTAAAACTTGATACAATCTTGGAAAGCCATGGAAAGCTTTAGGAAATACCACTGGAAGCTGGGACCTACAGATACTGCAATAGTCTGTATTTTTAAACTAAATAGACATGCCACTTAAATAGTAATTGAAGCACACTGCAGAGGATGAAGGGTTACCTTTTCAACAAAAATCCTTACATTTAGAAGTCTTTGCATGCAAAAACTGAAGCATTTTCCCAATGCTGTTTGCAGCAGAAATATTCATATAGAGGAAAGATACATCCATACTGCCATGGGAGTTGGGCCAGTGACATTGCTGATTGCCACACTTTGGTGATCCTTTAGGCTTCCAGGAAAGCTGACTTGCAGGATATTCAGCTCTGCAGAGGAGTTCGGACGATAGGGGGGTAAGGTGCTAGAGAGAGGTCTGCCCTCCCTTCAGGGGCTGCTGCTCCTGCTCTAAGGAGAAAAGATTAAAATAATTTCTGACATTTTGGATGAAATGTTGCATTTTTGGATTGGCTTTGCTTCCTCTATAATTTTCCTTAAATGGAACATTGATAGCTACATTCTGTCCATTTTTCACAAATATGAATTGAGTTTCACTTCACATTTTACTTGAGATGGAAGGTGGCTGATGCACAAAAGTTAAATGACTTGACATGTAAGAAAATCTATTTTAGAGCTAGCATTAAAGGACACCAGAGCTGCATCCCACCTCTCCTGCATCCATTTCTGTGTTGTGTTTCTGCCTGAATGGGAAGGGTAAAAGACGCATAGAATTGTTAAATTGGAAAAGACTGGTTGGTTTAATAACATCAAGTCCAATCATTAGCCTAACACTGCCACGTTCACCACTAAACCATGTTCCCAAGTGCACGTCCACATGGGTTTTTTTTCACACTTGCAGGGATGGTGATTCCGCCACTTCCTTGGCAGCCTGTTCCAATGTCTGACCACCTGTTCAGTGAAGAAATTCCATATAATATTACAGAATCAATTAGGTTGGAAAAGACCTCTGAGATCATCAAGTCTAACCTATGACGTAACACCATCGAGTCAACTAGACCATGGCACTGACCCTCCCCTGGTGCAACTTGAGGCTATTTCCTCTCATCCTGTCACTTGTTATCTGGGAAAAGAGACCAACCCCCACTTTGCTACAACTTCCTTTCATGTAGTTGTAGGCAGTAATAAGATCTCCCCCGAGCCTCCTTTTCTTCAGGCTAAACAACCCCAGCTCCTTCAGCTGCTCTTCACCAGACTTGTGCTCCAGACCCTTCACCAGCTCTCTTGCCCTTCTCTGGACACACTCCAGCCACTCAATGTCTTTCTTGAAGTGAGGGGCCCAGGACTGGACACAATATATGAGGTGTGACCTCACCAGTGCTAGATCACTTCCCTGGTCCTGGTGACCACACTGTTTCTGATAGAGGCCAGGATGCCATTGGCCTTCTTGGCCACCGGGGCACACTGCTGGCTCATGTTCAGCTGCTGTTGACCAGCACCCCCAGCTTCTTTTCCATCGGGCAGTTTTCCAGCTAGTGTTCCCCAAGCCTGTAGCACTGCAGTGGCTTGTTGTGACTCAAGTGCAGGACCTGGCACTTGGTCTTGTTGAACCTCATAAAATTGGCCTTGACCCATCGATCCAGCCTGTCTGTAAAATAAAGCATGAAAATTTCTAGTGATACTTGCTTCATAGCTTCTTTCTTACAGACTCAAGATGACGTATGAGTAAGATAACCTTCTTGTTTTCATTGAAACATCAGGATGATATTATTGTTCCTTTAGGATCTGTATTTTTATCATTAAAAACACAGAGCTAGACACTACACACATTTTTTGACCTTTTTACCAAACACTGTAATATTATGATTAGATACAGAGAAGGCTTAATGTCTTTGAGGAATCAATATTTCTTTTCCTGCACTTTTTTTACAATATTGATGTGACTTTTTCTCTGATTAACTCTTTTAAGATACACAGTGATGTTGATCAGAGTATTTCTGTCTAGAGTTTTTTAATTGAAAACGGCCTACAATGATACAAAACTTCTAATGTTTGAATTTGTTACAGCTTTTACAAAAAAAATTAGCATATCTGAAATCAATTAATAAGCCATAGTTGCTGAAGGAAACTAAAACCAGTCACATGGCAGTGATATTTTAAGGTCTCCTAGTACTGACTTCATCTTCCATGATATTATTTCCTAGAATTTGGATGCTTTGATCTAGTGAACTAATCAATCCAGACTTTGCCCTAAGCCTGGAAACATGATGCATATGTTTAATGTGACTAGCAAGAGTTGACTAAAATGTTTTTTAAGAAAATGTTCAAGACAAGATAAGGACAACAGATTGTAATGGCCAGAGCTGTCTTCACAGAATCATAAAATGGCCTGGGTTGGAAGGGGCCTTAAATATGTGTCCTCTGCTGTGGACAGAGACACCATTCACTAGGCCAGATTGCTCAGGGCTCGATCCAATTTGGCCTTCAACACTTCCAGGGAGGGGGCATCCACAACTTCTCTGGGAAACCTGATCCAGTGCCTCACCACCCTCACAGTAAAGAATTTTTTCCTAATATCTAATCTGATCTACTCTCTTTTAGTTTCCATTCCCCCTTATCTTGTCATTCCATGCTCTTGTAGTCTTCTCTTTCTTGGAGGCTCCCTTCAGGTACTGTAAGGATACAATTAGGCTACTCTGAAACCTTCTTTTTTCCAGGCTGAACAAATCTAATTCTCTCAGCCTTTCCTCGTAGGAGAGGTGCTCCATCCCTCTGATCATCCTGGTGGCCCTCCTCTGGAGTCACTCCAACAGATTGATATCCTTGCTGTGCTGGGGACCTTGGAGCTGGATGTCCCATATCATTTGCAACCCACAATTGATATAATAAAATATCATTGTTATAAGAAGAAAAATCTCCTTTTTGTAAGAAAAATTATTGATGTAGGACCTCAAAATTCCACAGATTTGAAACTTGCAGTGATATTTCAAAAGAAATTATGGAAAATTGACTTGCCAGACTAATTCTAAGAAAAGTGGGTTTTTTAAGAGTGCTGAATGAGATGGTATGAAGAGTTCTGGAGGGTTTGCCTACTCAGGAGTTGATAGTACATCTGTGTAAATAATCTAACCAAAAAAAGTCTAATGCCTAACTGTTTTTGCTGCTTGCTTTCTCCTCAGGTTTGCCAATTTGTTGTATCTGTCAATGGCCTCAATGTTCTCCACGTGGATTACAGGACAGTGAGCAACCTCATCCTGACTGGCCCTCGAACAATTGTGATGGAAGTGATGGAAGAAATGGAGGCCTGAGAAGGAAAAAAACCCTCTTAATGGATATTTTTGTGAGAGAAGTGGCGACAACCGTGAAGTGACATGACACATGCTGCCGCAGGACGTTGCCGTGTCTAAAGAGATGATTTTGCTTTATAGGGGAGGGGACTCTCTGTCATTTAACAATAATAGCACTGGTGATTATGCTAAGATGTGAACAATAGATACCAGCATATTTTCACTACAGACTTCTCTTTGCCTGACAGAAACAAGATTAAGGCCTTTAGATTGTCTGTCCAGCCATGTCTGCATCAGTCAGAATGGTTTCCAACCTAAGAGGTTGTGCATATTTCCTCATAGTCCACCACTGGATCAGAGCACTTGAGGAGGTGAAAGAGCCAAACACGGTGGGGTCAGTATGTCACAGATGGTTTGCATGACATATTTACATTGGTAAGCCTCGTCCTGGTGTCCAGCTTTGTCCCTGGAGCACGTGCAGTCACAGTTGCTCTCTCCTTGGGCCAAGGGACAGTTGACTAAATGCTGGCTTGATTGCAATCAAACACAAATGAACTGCAAATGCATGAAAAAAGGTGTCTGTGCTCTGTAGATGATATTCTGGCCTGAATGTTTGGGCCTACCTGAATACACGGGTTAGTCTAGAAAGAAAATGGAAAAATGTGTGGTACTTTTACATAATCTGCCTTTGAAAATTGGTCTTTTGGTTTCAATGCTTACACACTGGTTTAGGTTCTTGAGTATAAGATATTGATTTTGAGTTTTTTTCCATATCTGTAAATGAAAGGTGTCGCAGGCTTGCTGTTCATCACTTTGGTGAAATTTTGGACACCTTTATTCCTAAAAGAAGAATATTTGGCAGGTTGCAGTGGGAAATTCACAGTGTTAGCATTAGGAATGATACATCCACACGCTCCACTAGCGAAAGTACACTTCAGATTGAAGCAATGTACTTGAATGTACATTAAGCTTGTTAGCACTTTCCAATCATCTGATGTTTTGCAAAGAACCAACTTGCCACATGAGCTGCATTTGACACTATTACTAATAAAACATTTTATTTAACTGACTCTTACTCTTTTTCAAACAGTAGGGTTTTGTCATTGATTAAAAAAAAACACTTATACAAGTTCCATATTCTGCAGTTAGGTGACTCCTCAGCTCAGTGACGAGACTGCATGGATTTTTTTGATCTTTGAATGGAATAAATGCATTCTTCTCCACAAAATTATAAATGTATTTTGCAGGCTTTCTCTGCTGTCTAAATTTTACAATTAAAGCTTGACTTTCTGTATGCGCATACCACAAATCGTTCAATTATGGGGTGGGGAAAGTATTTTTTCCTCAAATAATGTTGAAATATGTTTTGTATTAAAAATTGTTCTCACTAAATAAATTGCTCTTTCAGTACGTTTTTCACTCACTCACTCAAACATCATTTTACATCAGAGATATGGCAAAATCACATGTGCCTGCAGCTTTGTAGGTAGAAGTCCCTGTGTTCTTTGTTCCTGATACAGTATATCTGTGGTTGATTTTTCACCATGAAAACTTCTCATATTCCACTAATATGCAGCAGCGCAGAGAAGTATGAAACTGCAGCTTCTGACTTGATATTAACCAGACACAAGACTGTTTGGAGGATTTTGTTCATGCTGTCATCTACCATGACAGTTGTTTGTCCCAGTTGTATCTCACAAAATTTTGTAACATATGTATAACCCATACCAGGTTATCTTCTGCAGTTCATCTAAAATAAACAGGTGGGCACATAATGTTATATGAGATCGTAACCACTGTCAGTGGTATCCACTTGGAACAGGTGGATAATTCCAGAAATGTTTCAGAATGCTACAAGTTTTTTGATTTTGTGAATCCAGGAATGCTATTTTTTTAACCCCTCCCCTGGGTTGTTTCGGTGGCTTGGGTGGTATGTACTTTGTACCCCTTTAAAATATAAATTCTGCATGTTAGGCTAAGTTAAATATTAAAATGTGAAGGATTTTCTTAGCAAAATGCTAATGATTCTCTCTAATGCCATTGTGGATTCTTCTGTATTACATCTCTTGCCTTAGTTAATATTCTGCTACAAGTTCTCTGTAGCTTACAGATAATTAAGAAACTGGGTCAGAATTGGGCTTAATAATGCATTACAGAGTGCCCTTTAGACTGGAGGAAAAAGAGTGGGAATGGGGGCAGGGAAAAATCTGTGCATTTCACTATGCTACAGATTGAAGATGGCATCTTGATTTGCAAAATACATTAGTCTCTATCACAATTTGAGCACGGCTACTTGTCTGCTTTTAATGGGGATTTCCATATGGTGTTCTCAACTTGATTGGCAATCCGGATTTTAATTAATTCTTTCCCTCTTCAACGTGACAAAGGTATTCAAATTATCTCTGCAATGAAATTTTGTGTTTTTGAAAAAAGAATGCAAAGTAAACAATTAAGCTATGTGATGTATTATTTCCAATTAAGTTGCAGTTAGTCTGCACACAGTGTTCATATGCTCCCAGACATCACACAGTGTCAAACTCCCATGCACTTCAGAAGGCACAGAATTTTGAATATAACAGAGCACCTTCTTTCCTGCAAAGTGCCAGGGGAAATGTAAGATTATTCACAGAAGTGAAGAGGCATTTCAAGAAATGCATGAATATCACAGTGTGGACTGAAGCAAGAAACCAGAAAAGGAAAAAAACCCTGGCATCAGCAGTAATAGCTTCATTAAAAAGATAGGCATTTTTGTAAGTCTTACTCTGTTATGTGATCGCATTTTTGGTTACTATAGATCTTGTACATCCTCTAATAAATCTTTAAGCCTTGATAATACAGATTAGTGCCACCTCTCTGCACATGTACATTTGCGAATCATTTATGAAACATCTTCAAGCAATATAATATTTAACTAAATTCAAGTAGCAGTTAAGATAATTGGAGCATTAAATCAGGGCAATATTTCTCATATTTATCTTCTGCTATATTTCCTACAAGATACATTATATTTATTATCCTCATCAAGATTAAATACCATATGTATAGTATTGAACACAACTGTTTCCACAGCTAAGTCCCATGGAAGGCATTTCATTCATGAAATGATGCAATAAACCACTTCACGTGTATCAGAATTTAATTCTCTGCAGTTTAGGTCTCCATAGAAGCTGAAAATAAAATTTTCAGAAAAAGATAAAGTGGTGTCATGGCAACATCTGAAATACCAGGAGGTCTGTCCTACTATACCCTCTTCTTTGAGATTACCTTCAGGAAGAGGTTTGGGAGGAAGAACTCATGCAGCAGGACTGCTTCTCTTGGTGTTTTTCTTTGTTTTTTTGCTGATATGCTCACTGATAACCACAGAGGGCCAGGGATATGTCAAATGCTGTCCCACAATGAGTGGTTCAATGGTCAGCAGGTCCCCTTAGCACAGTCTAGATCTCTAAGAAAATTGCCCCAGTGTAGTTCAGAGAATAACGTGAGGTCCAAATTTGGGCACAGGGGTGCAGGCTTAGTTGTGCCTCTTGGCCTTAGGACCAGAGAACAATCCTGATTTTATGTACTAACAGAGACATACCCAAAGAGAATAGTCTGAGGATTAGGAAGAAGAAGGACAACTGACTCTTGTGCTGACAGCTATGATGCATGGAGACTTCCTTTTCCCTATGGACAGAAAGAGAATGATCAAATTATAGGGTAATACTCTAATAATTTCAGATGATCCTTGGAATTAAATACTAATTTTAAATGTTAATTTTGCTAAATAAGTATTATTCTAATTTCAGAGACAGAAAAAATGAGACAATATGTTTTGCAAAAATGTTTGCCTAATGCAAGACAGACTGAGAAATCAATTGTTGCAATTATGAGTATTTTCTTCCCAGTGTATAATTAGAACTAGACCGCTTGTGTAAGTAAAAAAGCATGTGTATATCACATGTGTAAGTACAGCTAGACCACACCACTCTTCAAACAAAGTGAGAGAACTTCTAACCTTTTACAATGAAACTGCCATTAAAGGTTTCCATAAACCACCCTTTTTAAATTTGTCTTTCTTTATCTGGTGAGTGACTTATATTTTTCACTTATATGTGTTACTTATAAAACCAGAAATAGTAACTGCCAATGCAATAATTCCCTTTCTATACATACAGTGCAGATAAAAATATCATTAATGTTCCAGAGAGGCTGAGTGATTTTAAACCATTAAATTTTTCTACAAACTTCTACATATATGAATATTTGGACATTAATTTTATAAGGAGCCATCAATGTAAGAGGGAATTTAAGAATGTCAAAGGATATCACAGGAGTCAGTGATACAACTAATTTATACTATAAAGGCAGTGTTTCATGTTTAGTTGCTTAGTCTTTGTACTTGCAATTCCTCAGGAAAACTCAGGAATATTCAGACGAGAATAGCTGTAACTGTCAAACTGAATGTCCTCTAGAAAAATTGGCTGTTGTTTTGCAGTTAGGTATCCATTCTCATATTGTCCATGCATACTGTGAATTTCCAGTGCTGTTGAAACTCAAATCTCATAAACACACACTTGAAATTAAATGTTTAGCTTTAAGAGCAGGAGTCTGAATCAGACATTGTACTCTAGGAAATGCAAATCATTGTAACACCTTATACACAAATGCTGCCACATACCCATAGGTATCCTATGTCAAAGTAGCTCTTGCTGAACTTGGAGTACAACAGTTGCCTACTGTTTTTTGTATGGCCTTGTCAAATAATAATAATAATTGCTTTTCAGAATCTGTAGTTGATTTGCAGAGGAAAATTCTTTTTTTATGTGCAACTTCCCGCTTCTGTTCCTAAGGTGCTTTGACCCAGAGACATTCTACAAGATGGTCACTAGACCATGGTACGGAGATAGCTATTGGTATACTGACCACTTCAAAGTGGTCATGCCTGAGCAGCTGAACACCTCCTCTCCTGAGAGGTGCTCCCACTGCTCCTGCTGCTGCTCCTGCTGCATGCACCCAAGCAGGCCAAACTGGGAAACACTGGTCTAAAGGACAGCCTGTGCCAACCAGACTGTTCTGCCTTTACCAGTGATTTATAGATATATTTAATGTTCTTTCCAATTCTTCTACTTCTTTTGCCACATAGTTAGTAATGGTCCTGCTTTCTGCTTCCAGCTCAAAAATTGGTTCTGGAAGATCTTGATGCCCCTGCTTTTTTTGTATTTTTACTAGTCTGTTTTTGAGTGTCTCTTTATTATGATGACCATCACTAGCTTTTCATAAATTAACAGTGCTTATTTATCAAGCCTAAGATTTCAGGAAGATGTGTGAACTGGCTGCTGCTTTACTATCAAATGTTAACTCACACATAAACAAAGCCTTGAGGTAAGAGAACAAAATAAGACCAAGTTATCATAATGATGGAATAAAATTAATTTGATATAAAAAATGCCACCACATCTATTCATAACAAACCTGCATATGACGCATAACACAGTATGGGCTATAGCTTTCATGGACTTTTCTTTTGGCCTTCTGGATGAGCTACCAGAGACTTCCCTCCATCACATGCTGGCTGGACCACAGCCTCCCAACCATAGCTGGGCTTAGAATCACATAAACTCACGTCTACTGCTGACTGTAAATGACTGGAGACTTTAATAATTCCATTTTATGCTTTCCCCTTCAGGTTTTAGAGTTTCTTTTATTAAACAGAAAAACAATTAATGTCTCTATCTATACAATTAAGAAATGCTCCTTTTCCCCCCTTATGTTTCTGGTGTAATTTGTGATGAACAGAAATCATACTTCTCTGTTTGTACCCAAGCATGACTCAGGGAATACTTGTTCTTACCTGCAATTCTCAGCAAAACCTCCTCTGAGCCTCCCTGGGAAAATATTACCTGAGCAAATCCTTCAGTATGATGCTTATTATTATGCAGCTGGAAAATACATAGTATGTACAAACCTTTATTTAAAAAAAGGCAAAACCAAAAAAACCGAGTTAGCTTGTATTAAAATTCTTGTTAATGATTTTGATGTAGAAGCAAAATGAATGTAGCCCCCAGAAGAGCATCCATTGTGCAGGTGCAGTGATGAGGTGTAGTATGGAAAGATTCTGTCATAGAACATAGAATAGTTTGGGTTTGAAGGGAGGGACCTTAAAGATTATTTAGTTCACAGAATCACATAATCACAGAATATGCCGAGTTGGAAGGGACCCATCGAGTCCCACTCCTGGTCCTGTACAGGACCATCCCCAAGAGTCACACCATGTGACTGAGAGTATCATCCAAATGCTTCTTGACCTCTGTCAGGCTTGGTGCTGTGACCACTTCCCTGGGGAACTTGTTCCAGTGCCCAACCACCCTCTGGGGGAAGAACCTTTTTCTAATATCCGACCTAAACCTACCCTGACACAACTTCATGCCATTTCCTCAGGTTTTGCCACTGGTCACCACAGAGAGGAGATCAGTGCCTGCCCCTCCTCTCCCCCTCACATGGAAGTTGTAACTGCAACTCAGTCCCCTCTTCTCCAGTTTAACAGACCAAGTGCCCTCAGCCACTCCTCATATGGCTTCCCTTTCAAGTTCCTTCACCATCTTCTTTGCCCTCCTTTGGACATTTAATGTCTTTGGACAGCTTAATGTCTTTCCTATATTGCTGTGCCCAAAAGTGCCACAAAATTCAAGGTGAGGCTGCCCCAGTGCAGAGCAGAGTGGGACAATCCCCTGCCTTGCCCGGCTGGTGATGCTTTGCCTGATGCCCCCCAGGACAGGGTTGTCCCTCCTGGCTGCCAGGGCACTGCTGACTCATATTCAACTTGCCATCGACCAGGACCCGTGCCGAGGGCAGGGACACCTTCCACTACACCGGGTTGCTCAGTGCCTCATCCAGCCTGGCCTTGAACACTGCCAGGGATGGGACACACCCATAAAGTGTGTCTTAATAGCATCACTGAGAGAAAAACATGTTGTACTTTTATGAGTAAATTTACAATTTATGTTCTTAACTCTGTCTTCTCAATAAGAAAAAAAGTTGTAATTAATACTTTTGCATTTGAGAACATTCAAGCATAAAATGCGCTACATAAGAACATAGTAAAGATATACATTCGTTTGTGAAATATCTCAGTTTCGAATATAACAAACCTCCCAAAGGAAACATATCCTCTAAAGAAAAAATTTCAATTTCCTTTATGAGGTAATTAAAACTTTTTTCATATCTTCTATTTATAAAATATTTATATATATATGTGTGCAAACATTGTCTGTATCATCTAAAAATAAACACACTTGCAGGCTTGACTGTTTTGTCAATGGAGTCCATCAATGGGGCTAAACTAAGCTCTTCATGTTTATTAGCAAAAGTTTAATTAAGTGTGATGTTGAGCAAAGCCTGGGAAATATTAAGTGATTACACTCAGAAGTGTTTAGGAGGTTGCAGGATCAGGAATCCATTTAATTTTGATTCTCAAAGTGCCCTAACAGCCTGCAAAGCATTTCTGGAAACATGATAAGATTTTCTTAAAACTCATTTAAAAATTGCAGATGGAATGTACTAGTTTTTACAGGTTGACTTGGAAAGGAAGAAATATGAATGCATTTAAGATCTTAATGTTACATTTTCCTGTTGCCTGTTTTGTTTTGTAAGTGTTTTCAGCTCAACTGCTTTTTGAAGATAACTTACTGCACCCTTTTGTTTGTTACTACAGTTGGGAACTGTGTGTGCTTAGTTTGTTTTGCCAGAATAAACAAGATCCTGTTGAATATTAAAGAATTCAATATTTCATGTTCTATTACACTTCATCAGGCAAATTGTCTATTACAAAATATGATTAAAAGATGCATTTACAAAACGATGCTGAGTTACTCTCTTAAATGTTTGATTTTCATGATAAAATGTGCGTTATGCTTTCCAAACTTTGTTTCATTATCCATTGTACATGACTGTATTATTGTTCATTCTCCTAAAAGACTATTTTCTAGGGGTTGTTGATTCACCATCCTTATAGCAGCATCCATATTCAATTCCAGAGACTATTTAAATATAAATCCCCTGGACCTTATCTCCTACATATTTAGAGAATCAAAAAATAAAAAAAATCTTTACTGGTTCAGAAATTGTAATATGGAAGATGAAGGCATGAAAAACATTTATCTTAACTCTCACTGATGACTGTTTCTTTTGCAAAAAACAGACAACGCTGTCTTAATGTGCAGAACTTTGGGAAGTCATGTAATACAGGAATAAAAACTTTATGATTGGGATCAAATTGTCCACATTTTAAAGGCTCTTTGATGATACCCTTTTCCAGTAGTTATCATGATTAACTCCTAACAATAGGCTTGTGATTGCAAAGATGACCTTTGGAAGGTGGGTTAATGCAGTGCTCTTTTCCCAGAACTGCAGAAAGTCTGAATAAACATCACAGCAGGGTGGTGGCATCTACTTCTACTTATCTAATTGGAATCTGAGCTCAGAAACCAGGGCCTTTGTTCTGTGGCATACACATAAATGTCAAGTGTCATCGAAGATGCTTTTAGGGCATTTGAGACATTCTTATGTAGCAGAGAGGACCTTCAGGGAAGCCCATGACCCCTCAAAATCACATCTAAAGACGAAGTCCCAGAGGAAGTCTTAAATACTGTAGGATACTTCAAATTGCATTAGACACCTATGTATGAACAACTGAATGACATGCCTAATAACCACCACTTAAATTCAGCTAATTCAATTGTCTCACTGCTGGTAATTTTTTGGAGTGACCCAGCTGTATATTCAATTAGCACTGTTGATGGAAAAGAACATCCTGGCTGTCCAGCCAATTCTCTGAGGAGTTGCTGCACACTTGTATCACACAGAACTGACTGTGATGATGTGCTAATATTAAACGTCCCAAGAAATATGCCTCCTTTTCCTTTCCCCTTGTGCTTTTGGTCAAGATGGAAAGTGGCCTCTCATCCAAAGATCTCTTTGTTTCTGAATTGTCTATTGCCAGTCAAGGGGATCAGAGCCATTTCTCAGCAGAGCTGTAATCTGCATATATAAATGATCATATATAATTACTTTCTGCATGTTTCCTGCTTTTTGGGTGTTACTGTTTTTAGCTGTCCTGAAAAGCATTAATTTCACCCAAGGAGACACAGCAAGGCAGCAACTACTCGCATTAGGGAAATGGGATCATAAAGAAGGAGTAGCAGCTATGGCAGTCACAGCAGATGAGAACAGAGGCAGAAGCAGCTGAGTGTTTCCACATAAACCTGAGTTTTACTGCACTGGTTGCAATATGACAGGTATTGTAGCTCTTGGATGTCTTGAGGTATTTATATGCTGCCCACATACTTCAGTGATGGCTCTCCCTGGTATATTTCCTACACCACAGTCAGTCCCATCTCAGTGTTTGACAATCTCAGCCCTTGGTGCAAGGGGAATTTCTGCTCATCCCCTGTAGCAGAAGGGGGCAGAGACGGTGTCCAAAAACAAATAAGGAATTCAAAGTGAAATTTATAAATCATTTAGGAGCAGACATATAAACAAATTGATTAAAAAATACCTGTTAACGCACACAGGTGTTTAGAGGGCCATTGGCATTGAAGATTTCACAATGTATCCAGGCTTAGTTAGATACTAATACTTTCAGCCTGTGTTTGGCCCAGTCACCTGTGCGAAGTTATTCTTTTCCTGACAAGTTATGGGAAAACAAGAGCTGATTAGAGAGAGCTTAGTCCTTGAAGGAAGCAGTTTGTATAAACTAAAATTGATTGGGGTCTCACCACTGGCATTTGAAGGAGAAAGTGAAGAGGAGGGTGATGAAGTATTCCCCTAGACTCATTTAGAGAAGACTCCCCAAGATATATCACGCAGGTGCAGGGAAATTCCAATGTACACACGCGTGCGCAGAAGGGGCACCACTGACATAACGGGGGGAGGGACTGAAGGCCTCTGGCTGGGCAGTGCTGGCCACACCTGCCCAGGTAGACATCACCAACCAAAATATATAAAAAAGCAGATGGCTCATGCTCGGGGTCTCAAGCTTCACAGGAAGGACAACACTGCCTTTTTCACTGGGAGGCCCGCTATTGTGTTAGCCTGTTGACATGCCGAGGATGCAGCCTCTGCTACGGGGAAGTTTAAATACTTTGGTGTGGATAGGACAACCTCATAAGTAACACCTGGGTGAGTGGGGGTTTTACTGAGGGCTTACTTCCCTCTCTCCTCTTTCCTGTCTCTTGTTTTTCTCATTTTGTTGGCCACTTCTTTGTAATAAATATTGGTTTTTTGAGTTTTCAACGGTGTTTTTGGTTTCAATTTTGGCATCTCTCCGAAAGTCCCTGGAACACACCAGCAGTTACCTAATGTGTTGTAACTGTAGCTTTATTAGCTGGCTTATGGTGTTCATCATGTTCATGTTCTTCATGGCTTTACCGCAGATCCTCAGGGTCCCCTACTCCCACATCCACCACTCTCCAAGTGCCACCAGATGAGCTCCAACATAAATTCACGTGGATGACCTGGATATCTAAGGCCATCATGGAAGCCTGTGGAGGAGTAGAGCTGAAACTCAGTCTGCAGCCTGCAGGACAACCCTTCGGAGGGGAAGCAAGGCACACCCCCCTCAATATAAAAGACAGCAATCTCCTGTATTGACTGCAACCCAAAGACTCCATGGCTGTAGAAAAATATTTCCCTTTATGTGTTTTGAATCTTCTGTAGCCATAAATTTGTTATTTGAAACCTTGTATGTCCAGTTTTGTCAGACTCCTGTCACCAGTGTGCCAGATGACACGTGCAGTCAACCTGCAAGTTCCTCTGCTCCACAGTCCACTTCAAGCTCCTCTCCAAGCTCCACTTCCTCCCAACCTCTGCTTCCTCCCAACCTCTCCTGGTGAGAGGCTCCCTCTGCAGCAAGCCCCAGTGCCAAGCTCCAAAGGCTGCCAGCTCCAGCTGAGCTTGCCGAGGCCCTGGTCCCTGGGCGCTGTGGAACGTGTGGGAGGATGTGGAGGCCAAACCTCGCACTGCCTTGCGCAACCTCCCCGCGCAGCCAGAGCTATGTTTACCCAAGCAAAGCCACAAGAACAGTCTGTGGTTTGTAGAGAAGGCAGTTGTACAAAACACCCTCAGCAGCATGTTCAGTTCTGGGCTCAATTTGTCCGGCACATTCCTGCCTGTCAGTAAAAGCAAGCACCAGGAAGCCTTTTCAAAGGAATAACTTCATAACTAAATCATGAGTATTGCTACAGCTCGTATAATATTTTCAGTACAATAACATAAGTGGAAATTTGTAAGTAAATATGACAGGTTAACATCTTTTGAACTATGACAAATGTAAAATGTGGGTTTCACTCTTGCAAAAAGACTGCAAATTATGAAGATTCAGAGGTTTAATGTTACCTTCATTAATAATTCTAATTTTGTTACTGACATTAATCATTAAGTCCTAGAAATCTTACACACTCACTAAGCAAGTGAAGAAAATTAACACTAGTTTAAAAAATAGTGCTGAAAATTGTTTGAGAATGCATTTAGGCAAATAACAGTAGTGATTATAAATATTTATGGTGAGCTTCTGTTTTATTTACTCACTCAAAAATCTGGAACAATTCCATTAAGTGTACAAAAATGCCACCTGACTAAAAGATTAGAAGCAAAATTACAATCTGACTTATTACTGGCAGGCTGATTTTAACAGCACAAAGACAGGCAACTCATATTTAGGATGTTATTTTGTAACTCTGAACTGGACTTAACCACGAAATGCAGCCTTGGTTTAAAAAGAAATACTACTGAAAATGAGAAGCTCAGATTTGACTAAGATGGTTCCCTAAATCGCTCTAGGAAAAAAAAGTCAACAAAAACCAGAGTGGATTATCCTTATGTCAATACACACTGATACACGAGGTAGTGATTCAGCATCACTAAAGCACCAGGTCAGGCACTTGTTTTAATGGGCCACTTGCAGTGTGGCACATGAGGCTCTCACCTGTGAATCCAGAAATAAGCCACAGCACTGCATTATTACGGTGTTCCTCTGCTGAGAAAATTTTATATGCTATGAAAGATTTTATAAGTTTCATGAGGAAAATTTTTGAAAATGAACAGAACCTACATAGCAATCTGAACTTGTCTTATGAATGTAATACTTTCTGAACATGGCAAATGGCCATAGGCGGATTTTTTAAAAAGATAAAATGTAGTAAGAATGTAACACAATGGAGAAACAAAGCTGTTCTTCATTTTTTTCCCAGTTATTTCTTTTTTCTTTAATGTGCAGACAGTAATTAAATATCAGCAGATATAATGCTAAGAAAATGAACTTCAGACTGTAGAGAAGGGCAGAAATGTGATTTTAGGGAATGTACCTTTATGCTTCACAACTGATGCCAGTAACAAAACGCCTCGTTATGGTCTGTTCCTCTTCCTCTGTTACAGTACAGAAGCAGTTAATGGACAGACATCTGCATGGTTCTGCATCACCTGGTGGAGAACTGCTCGACGAGAGCTCCCATGTGTGAGAGCTGAGCTGGAAGATAACAGAATTTCAAAGATGCTTATAACTTACTTTGAAATAAGCTGATTCTATTCTCCCTTTTCCCCACCAGTGAATTTTGCTCTTGATTTTGATGGAACACAGTGAAACTCCAACCAGGTTGCTTTAATCAGTGCAAAAATTCAAGTCTCTATTGTAGGATCCTACAGTTTGCATATTTTAGGTCCAATACAGAATTACTTTACTGAGGAAGGCTAATTTTCCAAAACCCCACTCTCCTGTTCAGCTTCCCAGAGTTTCCAGGTTGGCAGTCTGAATAGTGACAGAGTGCAGGGACGAGAAGAGGGGGAGCCTTCCAAAGATTAATATCAGTCACAGAATAGTCTGACTCCCCCATGGAGAGCTACCTGTGCTATGTGTGAGACAGGAAGGCAAGGTATTCCTTCAGCTGGCTTTGGGAAAAAAGAATTGAACAGGAAAAATAGGATCGTAATGCATCTTGATGTAGCTGAACTGCTGTCTAATTGTTTGTATACTCAGTCTCTTCCACAGGCTAATATTAGCTCTAACAAAACAGCATATGCAAAAGCAATAAGAACATACGGTCTGTTACTACAAGGACTCACAGGCTCACTTCTCAGTGCAAAAGCATTCAGAGGTTTCAGATTTTAAGGACTAATTCTCCAGGTCAAACCTTGCTATTTGAAGGGACAGACTGGCTGATGGACCAAACAGCAGAAACTTCTTTCTAAGTGCTGGACAATAACAACAATAATAGATTTATGATTAGCGAATATTTTTATTATTACCAACAACAACAACATTGTGAAATGCCCAGCGGCCTGAAGTAGATGTTTTGGCTATTCTTGCAAGACTGCAAACCTCAGGACAGAGATTTTGATTCTGTAAGATAGTGAAGAACATGTACTATTCCATCATTATCTCTGAAGATTATGCTGTAAGAAACACTGTAAGAAACAAGACACTGTTTTCGTCAGAGCCTTGCAACCTGTCTGACCTTAAGCACTGTGTTAATTTAAACAACTCACAGACAAACTTTTTTCTGCGCACTGTAAGACAAAGAACTTTACCATGGGCAGCGCCTATATCACAAGAACATTTAAACTAGAATTTATAAAGGTTGCCACCAGTAAATTAAAGATTATAATAGGGTCCAAACATAAAAAATATAAAGGAAACAGCAAAAAAGCAATGACATGGGGCTTACAGGACTAGGTTAAGAAGCCTAAGGTGAGAAGTCAGTCACTACAGTTTAATAAATAAATACTAGAAAATGGTGTAGTGTTGCCAAATGTCCTGTTCTTACCTGAATTTTGTGAAGGTGTTTTTGTGTGAGGTGATGTTCAGGGCAAGATCCAGATGCTGCAAGAAGTTTTACAATAGCATAAAATACAGAATCTGAGTGTTGAGAGTGAGGGAAGAAAAAGAAAAAAAAGTCTAACCCAAAAGCTTTTGAGATGTTATCTGCTTTTTGTGGTTGTAAACTACTGCCTTTTTTCCACTTTCTCATTTTTTGTCACAATACCCTATAATTCTTTAAGTTATCAGATCAATCACTTTGGAGCATAATTACTGCCGGCTATTTGTTTAAGGGTAGTTTATACTCTTGCTTTCCTCCTGTGTAATTTCCTGTTATTTTTTTGCTTTATATTTAAGGTGCTTAAATCACGTTCAATGGGAAGTGTCCAAGCATTTCCTGGGTGCACATGCAACACAGAGCTAATTCTGCAACAGATGCAGGGCAGAACCAAAACTCCTTCTTCTCTTTATCACAGCAATTCTTGGCAAACCAAATGACAACCTGAGTCGCAGGGACAGCTCATTGACGACAGTCACACATACTCTTGCACTGCAGGTACCACGCTATGACTTTAGCAGTGACCTTGAGCAGCACCAGAGTCCATCCCGTGGCAGCACCTTTTACTCCATGGAGGAGTTTCATGTGAGCTGGCTTTGGCTGAGTGGAACCCTTCTGCACAGAAGCAGAGTAATACAGGTCTTTATAGCTGATAATGTCTGGACTCTTACAATGTAGACCAAAGTGGTGTGTTTTAGCAGACACAGTACTTGAATTTGGATCTTCAGAAGCTCAAAAGATAGAGGTTTGCGAATGCACAGAAGAGATGTTTGTGCAAGACTGCCCCCCTCTGTTATTGCTTCACAGCTGAAAAAAACCGTTTCTAACTGCTGTAAATTCTTCTTCTCACACCTGATAAAGTAAGATTTCCAGTATACTGATTTTTTAGTATTGATATTTATTGGAAAAAGTACTGACAGTTAAATGCCCCTGAAATATAAACATGGAAGGCATACTCAGTTTCTTCAGTGAGTTTTTGAGTGGGGGTAATTTTATTGAGCTGATTGCAGCAAATAAAAATATTAATATTTCTCTTGGTTTTCTCTATTCACATTTTTATTACTCTAAAACAGAGGGTATGATTTTTTACAAAAAATTTTTACAAAAATTTTTTTGCCTTTTCTTTGGCAAATACAAATCACAGTACCATTTCTCTTTAATAAAATTTCTGCTATGGTGAATTCAATGTTTTTTTCATGGAAAGTTATATGTTTAACATATGCTTAAATAAATATTGGAAAACGAAGTCTTTTCTTAAAAATTCCAATTGTAATACTTAAAAATGTGTAGGGGAACAAAGTACCCACCTCTGAATTCCATCGTCCACTTCAAATCCCTTAAAACAAAAGCAGCAAAGAGAACCACGCTGCTTGAAACTGAATAAAGGAAACAGTTTAGATGAATAAAATTTGTGAGCAATATGAAGTACTATCTTAAAGGAGAGACTTGTTTGGATGTTTATTCAGTGGCATAAAAATCCTATGTGTTGTCATGTGATATTATTCTAGGACAAATCTTAATTATTTTTCAGAGTCTAATGAACAGACATGCTTTTCTAAAAATTGCTAATTAGAAAAATGGAAAATTCAATTTTTCAGTAATCTACAGGATGGAAGGACAGATCATTGAACAGCACTTAATCAATCTTGTTCCTCATGTAAAACATGTACTAGAAAAGTGCTTAAAGTAGATTGAGGCAGACCAGAGGTGTGTAATCATAGCGTTCAAGAGTGTGTAGGGTAGGAGCTCAGAGCAGAAGCTCAGTAGGAAATGGACAAGAAACTCTGCTTCTTTTAGGTAATAACATATGTTCTATTTAGAAAAGAATTCTTCCTTGTTCCAGGCATCTCTTGCATTTATTACTCATGGTATTTTTTACAGAGACCACCATGGTATTGCTTCCAGCACTTACTGGGTTTAAATATTCATTTCAGCCAGGATTTCATGCCAAAGAAAATTACTTCTTGCACAGCCAGCCAGAATCTGTAGCTCTTTTGCTTACTCAGTAAAAAATGGAGGAATACTTCCCTCACTGTGCTACACTGTACCATTGGTGGGCTGCAACTTCCTCTGCGCTGCAGCATACTCCAGTGACAACTTCCGCCAGGCGAATGTTGTGTTTGTACCTACCTGTTTCCAGGTGCTGGTGGATCCAAATATCCCAAAGTCTAGTCTTTCCTCTTTACTCAGGGCACCCTGTCTCTGTGCTGGCAGTGTCCCAGGACCTGCCCAACAAATGCAGCGCTCTCTCAAGATGGTTGATGAAGTCTCAGCATATAGTCTGGGACCAAATGGGAGCAGTGATCACAGATTTTGCATTTTTGACTGCGATGTGTTTATCTTAACTTTAGTAATGCTTTTTCCCATAACTTCCATAGACACACCGATGAGGCATGTGCCAGATAAGTGGGCAGTGATGTGAATTGAAAACCAGCTGAATTTCTGGGCTCAAGGGGTTCTGATCAGCAGCATAAAGTCCAACTGGAGGTCAGTCACTGGAGATGTACCCCAGGGTTGATACTGGCCCCAATACTGTTTTGACTCTTCATTACTGTACTGGTCAATGGCGGAGAATGAACCTTGCAGCAGTTTGCAGATAGCAAAAAACTTGGGACGAGTGTTTGATGTATAAGAAGGTTCTGATACCATTTGGAGCACCCTCAGCAGGAGAAATAGCAAAATAGGAACCTCATGGAGATCAGCAAAAGGATTTGCAAGGTCCTGCCCTTAGGGAGGAATAACCTCAGACACCAGTATGCATTGGTGGCTGACTGACTTTGCAGAAAAGGGCCTGGGGTGGCGGACACTCAGCTGCTGATGAGCTAGGGATGTGCCCTTGCAGCAAAGAAGGCAAACAGCCTCATGGCCTGCATGGGGAAGAGCACTGACAGAAGGTGGAGGGAGCTGTTCTTCCCCCTCTACTCAATCCTGGCAAGACTGCATCTGAATGCTGGGTCAAGTACTGATGTGAGTCCAGTGAAAGACTATTAAGGTGGTTAAAGGCTTGGAGCATCTTTCATAAAGAGATGGTTCAGGAAGATCTTATCCATATGGATAAATAAACAACCGATGGGAGGGAATGAAGAGAGAGCCAGACCCTTCTCCTTGTACCAAGCAACAGGGTGAAAGGCAACAGATACAAATTGAAGCACATTAAATTCCATCTGAGTGCAAGAAAACACTTGTGTTTTGGCAATTTTTTTCCCTTCATTGTGAAAGTGGTCAAACATTGGAGTAGGTCACCCAGAGAGGCTGTGGAGTCTCCATTCTTGGAGATACTCATAACTCTACATAGCCCTGGTTAACTGCTCTAGCTGACCCTCCTTGAACAGGGTGGGGTTGGATTAGATGTTTTCCAGAGGTGCTTTCCAAAGATTCTGCGATCCCACATTGCCCAGAAATAGACAAGGAAATTCCTCCTTGCATCCTGAGGGAGAAAGAGCACACACGAGCCCTGCCTGTCCAGTGAGGTTAGAGGGGCTCCTGCCCTGGGAGCACACAGGCGCATCAGAGAGGATAACATCACTTCTCTTGTGCTCAGCTGTGAGGAGGCTGTGGGTGCAGGAATTAGCACCTTCAGTTTCTCAGCAAGCTGAATTCAGCCTTCCTGCAGCTCACAGATTTTAACATGTGACTGGACTCCCTCCCTAAATGGATCTGGATAGGCTGCACATGTCAGAGGCTAAGAAGGAGCTCCTGTCCGTGTTGCCAGGCTCATACAGACATGTTTGTTCCTCAGCACTGGCCAGAAAAGGGCTCAGAAACTAGTTCAGATGATGAAGTATAAACACAGGATAGATCAGTCACACCTCACAAATCTGAAGAGATCTAATTTGACTGCAGAATGAAAAACCAACTCTACAAAACACTAACCTTGTCATTCTTCCCATTACCCTCTGGAACCCTCCTACTGAGAAGAGAACAGAAAAATATATGACTGAGTACTATTTGGTTTTTTTTCCATCTCCCTGTGCTCCCTTTGCCCAGTTTTGCTCTTTCCTGCACGTTTGGAGGAGCAAGACCAACCCTAAACACGAACAGTTACACTTCAATGGTCATGGCATCAATCTGGTTTCTTATGCATACCTTTCACTTACCTCATTAAGTGTAATAAGCTTCAGATGAATAAACCTAGCAGCTCACTAAAGTGCTGACAGCACTGAAATCCAAAAAGTATGAAGGAAATGAAAATGACTCATCAGACATGTCAACCAATAATGAAGCAAAGTTGGACTACTCTGACCGTTCCTACCTAAAAACAGAGATGTAAAAAGTCACATTTGTGGAGTTGATATCAGAGAAATAGTTGTAGCACAAAGAAAGCCACTAGAAAAAAATATTTCACAAAAAATAGCTACCATTTTCAGAAGTCATTTTAATGCATATTTATATCAGAAAATAACTGTGAAATTGTCTTAACTAATGAAGAGAAAAATTAAAAAGTAAGCATGCATGACTAATATGTTAGAGAAGGTGGATCACAATTAAAATATTTTTTCTCTATTTTTTACTTGGGCAGATTACAGTTTTAAGTCCTTCTCTGCTCTCTCAGTGCATGACTTCATAGATCACCTAATTACTGCAAGTGTTGACAGACTGATCTTGGCAAACCACTTTTCAAGGAGCATTGTATGTTCCATTATATTTAATAATATTTACAAAATGTAAAAGAAAGACAGCTATGCCTTACCTCAAGTATACCCTTTGTCCTTGTGTTCTTTAGCTTTTTAATAGCAAAAAAAAAAGAAATCTATGAGTTGTTGTTTTGCCTAGCTTTTGAGAGATACATGTTCCATAGTCAAAATCTTTGAATGTGACTGAAGTTTTTGGATGCTGAGGGAGAAAGGGAATTTAAAAGTGTACATCTCTTTGTAAGAGATTTTAGTTTAGGAGTTAAAAATGCTAGTCAGCTTTAAACACATCATTTAATAAAAGAATAAAAGATCTGATTAGTTTTTAATTATTTGCTATTTGAAAATATCCCCCAAACTTGACATTCTCATTTCCCAAGTCTTGTGAAAAATAGTATGTGTCGCATTCATTAGTATATCAAAAAGTTGAAGAAATACTCTAAGAATATCCCGAAAAGCAGAAGATATTAAAAAAAAAAATAAAATTGATAATTACAACGCAATTCTGCCCCACAGCCACCAAAACCATTTTTATTTTGGTTTCTGTTCAGTTTGCACAAGTACTGCTGTCGGTGGTCCGTTACTTGGGTCGATCACACCATTACATATTCAGCCAGCTCACTTTGTGGTCATGAGCCTGCACTAATTCTGTTCTTGTGTGGGATTAGTGGAATTGTTCCCAGCCGCATTTTCAATATCATTGCCATGTAATCCTATTTATAGAAATTTTGTGGAATCTATACCAGCCAAGCAAAGGATGGTCCATATCTTGCGGATGTGAATACTTTTAAAATGCGGTGGCTGTAAATTGTTGTTCTTTTGAAATCACTGAGGCTTGGCTGACTCAAAATGGCGGAAGGTAAATTCATGAGGCCAATTCACATTCAGTAAATTTATTCTTAAAAATCAGTGTGATGGTGTTTTTTTTTTCTTTGGTGTGTTTTGTTTTTGTTTGTTTGGTTGGTTTTTTAAATGGAACACAAGAAGAAAACAGTGGTAAATTATGTGTATATTAATATTAAGCATATTGTGATCTTACTCTATTTCCAGATGTCCACCTTATACAAACTCTTTCAAGAAAGGAGTTTTACCTTTTAACTGTTACCTTGAACTTGTGAACAACGTGAGCTCTTTCTTGGAATTACATAAGGAGGTTAAAGGTGCCTTCCAGAGAAAGCTGAGTAAACTCAACAGTAATAAGCATTATTAACTCTAAAAGTAGTCAAATAGTGAAAAAGTAGCACTGTAAATCAGGAAAATAAACTGATATTAATAAAGTTAGCCATCTTACCCTTGAAAGCACACACTTTGCATAAACTTAGAATATTAATTTCAATTCTGATGCAAACAGGTGATTAAAAATTAGAGTGTAAAGTCATTTGAAGGCTACAGAGAGTTAGGGAATCTATTTACCTGTCACTGGGATCCTCAGGACCTTTTACTGTTGTCATGTTGTCACAGTACTCTGACTATCTGCAGCCACAGGATGGTGCTCATGGACTTTGGATACACATTATGAATCTG
>VZRE01007537.1:0-50947 GCA_013396775.1 Cephalopterus ornatus | reverse complement strand
GGAAGGTTTAGGTTGGATATCAGGAAAAGGTTCATCACCCGGATAGTGGTTGGGCACGGGAATAGGCTCCTCAGGGAAGTGATCACAACACCAAGCCTGACAGTTCAAGAAGTGTTTGGACAATGCTCTCAGGTACGTGGCGATTCTTGGAATGGTCCTGTGCAGGGCTAAGAGTTGGACTTGATGATCGAGTCCGTTCCAACTCAGTATATTCTATGATTTTATGATTCTATGATCCATTTCTTGGTTTTCTGGAAATTATAGTTGATCTAAATACATAAATTGGGGACTGAAAACGTACGAATTGTATCACATTTAGCATCAATGAGCTGAACATCTTATTGCTTCAGAGGAATTGTTACTTTGCAAGCTACTAGACTAGTATGATTGTTGGCCATTGCACACAGCTGGCAATGCAGTAGAGTAACTGCAGATGACAGGTACTAGGAATTTGGTAGATGCTTTTTATATTTAGGAATGCTTTTGAACCTTTGCTATAGAAAACAACTGGACTTTTTGGTTTTTTGAAGGTCAAACACTTCTGCAGTTTTAGCAGAAAGATATCTGTGCGCCATGAATTTGGACAAGAGCCTGCAGGATTGAGAATCCTACTCAGCAGCTGAAGGTCCTGGTTTACAGTTAGCCAAAGTCATCTCCCTGAGACTTACTGCCTTCTCCTTCCCTAGGAAGGGCGCCTATTTATATTAAGAAAGGATGCACATCTCTCTATCACCTACGCCTACTTCTTAACTGCAGTCCTTCGGTGGTTTCATTTGTAATTTTATACAGATGACGAGGCATGCTGTAATGAACATTTTCATTCACCTCTTAAATTCTCAGGACTTACAAACTTTGTGAGTAGTAGCCTTAATTGTACATTCTGTAGGGTATACCACAGGGTAACTCATATTTCTATAGGAATATAGATTCTGCAATTCCATATACCACTGCAGTGTCTATGCATACGGCAAAAAATGCACAAATGTACTACAACACTTTTAATCAAGGTTTATACTAAGCCAGACAAGTGCTGGAACATTTTAATATAAATATTTCCCCGATGAATCACTAATCCACACATCTCAATAGCTGGCGTGGGGGGATACTTGCATTCCAAGGCGTACTGCAGAGTAGGCACCTTCTAAATCATTTATAAACGAAGTGAATAAGGAACTTCGGCGAGAGGAAAATGAGTTAACAGGTAACAAACCCAGAAGACGAAGGGCGCTGGCAAGCCCAGCATCTGCCCACGGAACGCTGCCCGCGCCCCCCCGGCCCTTCCTCCCGCGCACCTGGCCGCGCCCCCGCCGCGGGGGTCGGGCTCGGGGGCGGAGGGTGGGACATTAGGCATCGCTCGTGCCTCTTCCCCCCTCCCTTCTTTCCACCTTCTGCTCTATAATTGCCCGCCTCCTTTCGGATGCGGAGCGGACAGTGAGGAGGGAAGGGGCTCTCCCGCAGCCGCCTCGGCACCCGCAGCCCCGCGTGAGAACGAGCGCCCGCCCCCCGCCGGCGGCTCCGCGGCCGATGCCTGCACAGGTCGGTGTGAGCTCCGCTTCGACTCCCTCGGGGGCTGAGGGAGGCGGGCGGGGGTCGGGACAGGAGCGGGAACGCTTCCCGCCCACCTGCCCGGCCACCTACGCCGCGGTGGGAGCGGAGCCCCGGGGGGAGAATGGTTAAGGGAGGAGGAGATGGAGAGGCGGAAAGTGGCGAGCCTGGGCTAGGGCGGGGAACTCCCTTAGAAACTCCTGCAAAGGCCTTACTTTTAAAAATAACAATAATTAAAAAAAAAACCCCAACCATTGTCACCGGTGGTGTGACGAAGGGTCTGTCTGGCTGATGCCCGCGTCCCGCCGCGGGTGCATCCTGCCTCCCTCCCTCCTTCGCTGCCGCGGCGCGTCGGGACAGGTCGCTCTGCCCCAGCTCCGCACACCCGGTGCCCGGGGGAAGTGTTATCCCAGCGGGGACTGCCCGGGACGGCGAGCTCGGTCCCGCCCGCCGACAGCTCCCGGGTCTCACGGGGCACATTCCTCGACATCGAGCACCCCACTGTCCCTCCCTTCACCTGAGCTCGGGGGGGCGGGCTGGATTTCACACGGGTGAGTGCTGGTGGTGGGGAGCACCTCGAAGGGAATCGGGAGCAGAAGCTCCCGTGTCCGTGGGCCGCCCCCCCTCGGTCCGGGCTCGGCCGCACTGGGGAGGCACGGGCGGGACTCTGCCTCACCCCGGCCCCTCCGCCGCCTTCCCCCGGCGGGGCCGGAGCAGGTCGTGCTGTGACTTTGGCCCAGCGGGACGCGCCGCTCCGTAACGAGATACCCAAAGAGGAGAAAAAAATTCCAGACTAACCTGCTCGCCCTGGGGAGGGGAGCCAGGGCTGTGTGGAGGCGGCTCAGCCTCTTCCCCTGAGCTGGGTGCGCGTCCGCAGCCAGGGCAGTACGGAGGGATGTGTGCGGCTTTTGTCCCGGCTTGGAGCTCTCGAGGGCAGGTTGTTACCTCAGGAGAAGGTGCCCTGATCCCAGGCAGACGTCTTGGAGCCCAGCCGGGAGAGGAGCTGCGAGCTCGCGGGGCGGGAGGCTCACCTCGTGGCAGGGCTCTTGGCTTGGGAGAGTTTAGTCTCCGCTCCCACACCTGTTCTGGCAGATAAATGATTTACTAAATACTTATTGAGAGGTGATATATGTATATATATATCTCTCAAAATATAAATATATATATAAAGGAGGAATAGGATATTTCTTTTTAGTCCCAGCCAATGTCAGCCACAAGGTGGCTGCAGACGGGTGGTTGCCTTTCCTCATTGAGTGAACCTTATGTGCACATCATTGCAGGGGTGAACTTCTGGCTAGTTGATCCAGCACCAGTTCTGTTTGTCCCAATAAATCTTACTTCTCTGCACAATAGCTGTTCCCTAAAAGCAGCAGCGGAGAATGTTTTCTACACAGGACTACCGGTCAGATAGTATTTATAACTTTTAGTTGGGAGGAGGGTTTATATCAAATCTGGCAGATGAGGAATTAAACCACCACTGTGAGTGAATATTTTAATGTCTGGGTTATTACATGGAAAGAAATCCCCTCATCATTAGTGGTGGCTGCATGGAAGAATGAGTTGTATTCTGCTCTTTGAAGAGTTTGTATTTACTTGATCCAGGTTGTATTCCTGAGTGAGGGGAGAAGAATAAATACCTAATGTGAGATACGTAATGGATAGATTTCAGACTGTTTTAAGACTCTCTTCGTTCTTTCCATTGCCTGTCAGTAGACAACTGTCTGCTGACTGTGGTCCTTGGATGTCTGGCACTTTGGTTGACGTAGTAGAAGCCTGAGCATTTTGTTCATGCTTCAGAATTCTGTCTGGAGGATGTGCCCTAAAAACTGGACTTACCAATACGTAAGTTTCTGGTGCACATCTTTGTTATCAGATCTAGCTACTATCTGCCTCTTGTCTTGAGAGATTTGTACTGTAAGAGATTGATTCAAGACATGTGTTTAAATAATGTGAAATTTGTTGGTACTTTAGCTAAAACTTTAATAACCTCTTGTGGAGATGTAATTTACAACGTATAACCTCCCTATATATTTCTAGGAATTATATCAAGCATTAATGACTGGAATGTGTGACAGGAGGCGTACCAAGTCTCAGGATGACTATGGCAGATTATAAATACTTGAGAAGGACATGTAGGTTTTATCATCTTATCTGTTTAGTAATGATTGAGGTGCTTCAGCCTGCTCTTTATATTAGCTAGTGGTTGAACCAGTTGCTTTGGTGCCTTCCTCAGAAATGAAGGAAAACATGGAAGGCAAATACAGTGATAGTATGTTGGGCATATTAGAGAAAATGACATGGGAGGTAAATGGGAGGAACCTGTAACACAGAAATACATAAACCAAAATTTATCCAAATTTACCCATAAACCTTCAAATGCTGTCTCTTTGACAGCAGAAAATCTACTATTATTTATCTTAATTTGATTCTCCTGTAGAATTCTAACAGGAGAGGGCAGCAAAAATTATTCTTCTTGGCCCAGAAAATCAACTAAAACTGGTACATTAAAGTTGAGTTATAGATAAATGTATGCTGTTAGGAACATGTTGATGTATCTTCAGAGATGCTTCTGTGTATCTTGAGTAACTGTACTGGGAAATGTTAAAGGCCAGGTTCAGATGATGAAATTGGTACTGTTTTTAGGATATCTTCTGTGGACAGATATATTACCCTTTGTAGAACTTGTTCTTTAGCACCAGAATTGCTTCCTGTAACCCAGGTAGTTCACCTAGGATTGCACTGATTGCTCATATACTGCTGCATTGTGAAGTGTTGATGTTCCTAACTGAGCAGGTTAGAGCAAATGGTTTTGACCATGATATTACCTACTGTAAGTGCAGGTAGTACAACAGAGAGCACACAGTAAGTTGAATAAGGTAGAAGAAGGAAAAAGGGTAGGCTGTAGAGGATGGAGAAGAAGACTTATGTTCCTTCAGAACAAAGCTCTGCCTTTTTTTAAAAGTTTCAGAGTTCTTTGCCACAGGTATCTGCAACACTGGATTGTATAGAGATGTATGTTGTACCTTTTTATGCATAACATACTCTATTTCCAATACTTCTGTATACTTAGCAAGGAATACACTGTTTCTTTTTATCTGGGTGAAGTTTTCAGAACTGTTGAGTAGCCCAAGTGCAGTTCTTTGTCCGTTTCAGGTAAAATATGCTTTGGTTATAAAATTACTGCCTGGAAATTTTGGCTCCACTGATGTCTCTGATAAATTCCTATTTTGTCTTTTTTTTTTTTTTAATGGAATCCGAATTTTGCCCACAATTTTCATTAAAGTGGATGCCTTATCTTTGCAGGTTTAGTAAGTCTTTTTGGTCTGTGTGTTTTCAGACTTGCTGATACTGTGTGTATTGAGAGGAAGAAGATGCTTTGTCGGTATGAGATGCAGAGCTGTTTCCTCTTGGCTTTTCTAGCTGTCACAGCTTTCTTCATCAGTGATGCCCAGGGCCAAGGTAAGCCATAAATAAGAAGATGGAGCTTTTCACTCTGATATGCAGAAATAGAGTTTTTTATTCCAAATGCAAGTGTTACTTTACTCTTGGTAGGGTTTGAATCCAGTACTGCTGAAATGAAGCAAGAGTTTTGCTGCTGATCTTGGGGGGCAGGGAGGAGTAGAATTACATGTTTGTGTGTGCTCTTTGAACCTGCTATCTCAAATAGCATAAATATTTGTGCAAATTTGTGTCTGTTGAAATGAATTATTCACAACATTTTTTTACTCTTATTTATATAAAAGTACTGATCAGAAATTGCTGTGACTGTGCTCCATGTAATCAAGAAGGTTTGAAGGATCAGCTATGACATTAAGCTTGTATGGAATATACTTTTTTCTTTGTTGGAACAGTAGCTGTTGTACCACTTATATCATTCTGTATTGCACAGATCTATTAAATGTCACAGACTACTTCTGCAGCTTTTTAAAAAAATCCTTTGTGAGTATTAAAGGATATTGCTGGGATTGTTAGGCTTACGTACTTGTTGGATTGTATTGACAGTGGCTTGACTTCTAGAGAAAATTTATCCTATTGCTTGGGGAAGGAGGGAGGAAGAATGCCAATGAGTTTTTGTGATTTCTAAAGAAAGATATTTCTCTCAACTTTATGAAATCCCTTTGGTATGAGACTGTATGGGCATAGCTGGGAGCAGAATTTGATCCTGGGGCTCTTTTAAAGTGTTTTGCATAATGCATTATTCATGAGGACATTTGGAGACTATTGGCAACCTGAGGCTTTCAAAGTTCTGGTAAATGCAAGTAGCTAAGTAGCTTTGTCCAGTCTGCATGGCACTAAAGGGCTGGGTAAGCATACCATATTGGATGTTTGGAAATCTGTGAGCACTTCACGAGCCTCTCCCAGAACTTAGGGACACATGTAAGCTGTAATATTTGATGTCGGCGATGTGAAGTGAATGAAGAAATACATGATCCCAATGTTCAGTGCATCAGTTGTTCTGGTCAGAAATGAGGTCCAGAATGTTTGTGACTTAATGAGCCAATAAATCAAAGCATATGGTTAGTCCTTTCTCTGTGTTTCAGTCCAAATACATATGGTTAAGATTTACAAAACAGGATTGGGGGTTGAGATCCATCTCCACAAAGTTTTGTGAATTTCCTTGATCTTTGAAAACTATACTCTTCCCCACTGATTTTTTTTTTTTGGTTTTGTTTTGCTTTTGTGTCTTGTTATTATTTAAACTTTGATTTAGTCAGTTATATGTAAGAGGAAAAAATTCTCCAACTATTAATGCAATGAAATGAGGGTCAGAGAGGGGCTTTTTTCCACTGTAATCACACTAGCAGAAGCTAGAGTTGGTGTACTTGATGAGTAAAGAACAATACTTCCCTTGTTCTTCCACTCTTTCAGCAAGCATCAGCTGCGGAATGCTGTCAGCACGTGATACTAAGCTAAGCGGACTAATGCCTTGGCCCAACATGAATGTTATTTTATTGAATGAAGTGATATGAATTTTCTATGTTCACAGAAAAAAATACTTCTTGTTGCACTTGAAGTAATAAGATGTTTCTCAAATCCTTTCTTTTCTCAAGGTTGCCACTTCTTCCAATAAGCTCTTCGTGCAGCTGGCTAACTATTTACAACTTAATACAGCACTAATAGTTTGTTTGTCTGTTTTAAGAAACTGTATGCTCTGCCAAGGTGTAGGAAGAGCTGGTATTAGTTCTAGCTTGTGTTTCCTTCCTTTGGCAAAAGTGCTCAGGTAAAGGTGTGTAATGTGACTTCTTGGAAAGGAGAATATGTTTTGGAGCTGAAGCCAACATGCCTGAAGCTACAGCTTATTCCTTCAGCTGAGCAATGTGGTTCTGTCTCATTTATTGCCCGAATGACTTATAAACCACATCGTGCCATTCAGTTTTTACTCAACAACAATTATTTTTTCAGCACTGTTTTTTCTTCTCCATTCAATATAATGTATAAATAACAGCTTTTGTCTACTTATGTTCTTATATAGTACATGCAAATAGTGCTGGGCAAGAAAAATACTTCGGAATTGTTCATTTATCCATAAAGTAACTTGTTTTGAGAGCAATATATTTAAGGATGGAAACTTTTCTTTGTGTAGCAATAACTTCCATGTGTTACTACTGTAATTGCTAAGTAATTGCAGTGCATATTAACTTGCTCAATTCTCATGACAAAAGTAAATTGGAAGCCACAAGGTTTAGTTAGTATCCAATCTTAGACTATTGGGTGTCTCAGAGAACTGTACACAGGCGATTTATGGTATTATTCCTTTTCATTAAGATATTGAATAGTTGAAAACATTCTTTCCCTGGTTGTCCACAAGAGTTATGTGTTTGGAGTGGTAATTTATCTGGTGGCATAAACCAAAGCCTTGAACTTGTCAGTTTTCTTTTGGGTGACTGCTCTAATGCTGCTGAAGGCCATTCTCTTTTGCATTCCTGTAAAACCACTTAACGAGATTTAGCTACTGATTTTTATCAGTTAACTGACTCAGCTTGGATTAATTTTTTTCCCTTTCTGCAAGAAGTGAGATTTTGTTCCACAGACAATAAAGATCCAAAGAAATACAGATATCCTCTTCAGGTTGGTGAATGTGTAGTAATTCCCATCAATATTTTGTTGTCTGTTCGAGTGTTAGATTTTTAACTTCCTTAGCTATATGTACTTCTCTATGCCAGAACATTAGTCTTTGCACAACTAAGACACAGTTGATTATCTGCCTAGTGAATAATTATATTCTTTCTTATGGTTAATTGCTGTGTGGGAATGTCCCTTCCCCTGCACTGCTGCCTTTGATACCAGAAGTACCCAGTGAAAATTGACCAGTTATGTAAAGACTATTCTGGCACAACTTTTCTAGTCTTTCACATTGTAACTCCGTAGTAAACAAAAAAACTTTTGGTGATTGTATCCTTCTTTGCTTGTAAGATCTGTGATTGTTTTTTAGGGGCTCAAAAAATTTACCTGGTTTGGTGATGGCTAATAGCAGTTAGGCCAGAACTATGCTTCTTTGTTGGAAGATGCTTTCATAAACTGCCAAGTTGAAAGTAGGATGGAAAGGAATGACGGGGAAGGAAGATGATGGCAGAGAAAATGAACTCTGAAATTCTAAGACATGATTGTTGTTTTTTGTCAATCTTTGGTGTTACTTTGCTGCTCTCTGCTCTGCCTCTTAATCCCCATAAAAATTTATCACTTAATCCTAGTAAAATCTGCAGCGTTTTCACACTTGCATACAGTCATTGTGTAAAAGTTTATTTGCTATTCCTGAGACAAAATAAATAATAAAAGGAATTGCAGATTTATAAACTTCTAGGTATGATTTGTCACTCTTGGTTCATTCAGCCCAAATTTATTATGATTTATGTATAGCTCAAAGACACAATGAATCTTGAGAATGAATTAAAAGCTGTAATCCATAATTACAGTCTGCTTGGCTTTAAAAACTTTTTGCCAAAGTCTCTGTCATTTATTTTTTTTTACAATTATAACATGCTGAATGTTCTTGCAGAAACCTGCCCAGCAAAACATTTTGCAATATGAGGGCCAAATTTTCAAGGAACTGATGTTGTATTTGCAACAATTCCTGCACTTTTGCTTGCTGCCTCTTTTTGTCTAAACTTCAGGGAAGTGACAGACTAAAGACAAGTTCTGACGAGATTGTGTCCAGCAACTGAGGACATGCACAGGTTGGGTGTAAGCCCAGTGCTGCAAATCAGAGCAGTTTTGAGTGTGTGGAGTTGGTGTTCTGCCTGCTGTTTCTGTCCCCTTGCCTCTCTTCTTGAGCTTCTTCTCTAAACTCTTTGAGAGCGTGGAGGTGTTACTAAGCTGATCCTGGTACTTGTGTGCTCTCTTTTCTGTGTTCTGGCGTTAAGTCTCTCGAGGCAGAGAACTGCAGAACTTGCCTCTGGTCTGACAAAACTGCCACTTATGGAATGAGAGGCTGATGGAAGGGAATGCATCTCTTGTATTAAATCTCCAGATTTTTACTTTGAAGATCCAAAATGTATTTTAGGGTAGATGGCATGAAAAGACACATACTCCCAAATCTCAAAAAACTGCAGCCTGCCTCTTTCCTTCTTTCTTCCCCCAAGCTCTTGCAAAAAGTAGCATGTAGGAAAAAGTAATCAGTTCAGGCTGCTTCTGCTGCCAGAGCTGCATTGGCTGTAGCAGGTCAAATGGAGAGGCCAGAGACTGTTGGCTAACACACTCTGCCTCTTGACTCAGATGCTCCATGTGCTGTAATCCATGTGCCTTAAATCTCAGAATTATAATGAGAACTGTTGGTTTATTGTATCAAATGGACCAACAAATGGTGTGCATAAGTCTAGTCAATTAAGAGCTATCTTAGCACTGGGGAAAAGAAACTGCTACTTCTCTGCTTCAGATTTCTCTTATTTCTTAGACTTACTAACAGAAACCTAAAGGGTGGTAGTGGTAGAGACACCAAGGGTTTGAAAAATGAAGGAGAAAGTTCAGGGGGCTGTGAAGACACCAGGAAAAGGAGGTATAACGTTGATGGAGGTGTTTAAGATTGTCTAGCCCTTTCTGTAGTTCAGCCTCTGGGAAGTTTCCCTAGCTGCCTCTCCCTGTAGATCAGTTTGTTCTTTTTGAGCCAAACCCTATTCAAATGTATGAAGATTTCCCCTTATTGGCAGCCTTGGACACCACAGGCTGCACTGCTAGCAGCTCTGCTGCAGTTGTTCAGTGAAGGAGAGATGTGCCTCCCTGAAGTAGAGTTTCTTCGCTGATATATCACCTCTTTCTCAATCATTTCATGCTTTTATTGATTTCACCTGCTGCTTCAATTTGAAACCTAGGTGATGGCACAATATAAATAGAAGCCAGATTTGCTTACCATCCAGATTGCCTTGGTCTAAATCTTGACTTGCCTGTGCATGCTTGCTAGTCTTCATAAGACTGAAGCAGTGCTTGCAGCTGCAAGTCTTTGTGCTGCTTAAGCCAGGTTTGCAAATTGGGCAGCTGACGTTCCCTCTGCCTTGTGCGTGCCTATCTTTTCTCTTGGTTATTCTCTCTTCACACTGATTTGAAAATTTGGCCCTGAGTGACATTAAATGTGGGTAAATGCCCATGGTAGTGAGAGGTGGAGGAGTCCAGGTCATGCATATTGCCAGTGTAAGCAAGGACAGCAATTTTAATTCCCATATATTAACAAAGAGCATTTTTATTACCAGCTTTGCTTGCTAAACTAGAGTCTTAACATCTAACATGGTTTGTCTTTCTGTCTTCTGCTATTAGGTTTTTAGTTTGTTTTTGTGAAGAGATAAATAAAAGGTCTGTCTGAGGGAAGTAGTGCACCTGGGGATGTCATTTTACAAACTAATAAACTGATTTATGTGACATTTTAAATAACTTGCATCCTTTATCATTAAAATTTTGTGTTGTCTTCCTATATGTGTTTATTTTTGTTTTAAAATTGGTAGTTACTTTTTATCAGAATTTAAAATCTTGTTTTCTTTCCAAACTTTCAGTGTCCCCACCAACAAGACTAAGATATAATGTAGTGAGTCCGGACAGTGTACAGATCTCTTGGAAAGCCCCCAAAGGGCAATTCACTGGATATAAGCTTCTTGTCACTCCAAGTTCAGGTAAAAGTCTGTATTTTCTCTTTTAAGGTGAAAGAACTGTCTTCCTAAGGCTTAAAACTTTTCAGAGGTCAGTGTCATTTCCTAAGGACTAAGAAACTGTGAGCAAGATTTGGATAATGGAGTTGACCAGGTGGTCAACAGAAGAGACAGATTGTTTTCACTAAAGGTGGTCACAGGCATAGAAAATGTGAATCGAATGCTTAAGGTGGCAGAAGTGGGTGAATGCTAGTTATGGTTCATTGTGACTGATCTGTCTTTACCTTTCTTCCAGTGGGGTGTAAGGAAGTCTAGGAATTATTCAAGGGAAAGCATTGGAGCCCTAATTCAGTCAAAGTTTTGAGGTTGACCTCCCTGGCTGTTATCCCACAGTGAGCTCTCCGAAGAAGATCAGAAAGAATTAAACAAGCAGCCTTTAAAAAATTTTTTTAATGGAAAGTTGAAACAACAAAGTGGGTACTTTGTATAGGGCTATAGGGATCCTACTTCTGTACATTTGAATTTAAAGTTAGATATAGAAACAAGTTTTAACATACAGCTAAAATGCCCATTTGTATACATTTGTATACAGTCTTTAGATATATATAAATGTACAGAGAAATGTTTAGTATTTGAATTTATACATGAGAATTTCCTTGCCTAAAGAAATTGCCTAAGATAGTATTCAGAGATGGCATGAGTATGATGCGGTTGTATGCAGCCAATAACAGAGCATGGGTATGATGTTACCAAATATGCCAGCTTTTTGTAAATTGTTTAATTTCTTAATATCTTTGCTGGACACTCTGGCTGTTTCATGAGGCCCAGATACAAAGACTGATTGGTTAGACTGCCTGACTTCTTGCCTTTTTGGGATGGTCTCTGGTCTGACTGTGTGAATAGTCCCAAAAATGGGAATGCTTGGGTCATGGTAGAGCTTGAGGTGTTTTTAAGTCATTACATTTGCTATAAGAACAACAAACAAAGTTATGTATTTGTGGGATTATTTTTTGTCTTCTCTATTACAGGTGGAAAAACAAATCAATTAATTCTTCAAAGCACTGCAACCAAAGCAATTATTCAAGGTCTCATTCCAGATCAAAACTATGCTCTTCAGATCATTGCATTCAATGAAGACAAGGAGAGTAAGCCAGCACAAGGCCAGTTCAGAAGTATGTGTCTCTTTATGCCTGACATGCAGAATTTATCACATGTTTAGTATAACTTTTGAAATGGGAACAAGTCTGACACAAAGGGGATAATGGAAAAACAGCTTCTTCTGTGGTAGAAGGCTAATTGAAAGCCACAGCTTTTAACTGGTACAAATATAACTGGAGGCCTGAATTGATTGCCCAGGAGATTCTTGCATTGGGCTGTCTTTGTTTGCATTAGATTGGTATCCTTTTTTTCCTCATTCCATCAGGAAACTAGCTGGTATCTTGTGGAAAGAATCTTCAGTGAGTGAAAAGAAGGGAAGTGCTATGTTCTGATGCTTAAAAAATTTCCTTGTTATTAAAACATTGTTATAGTTGTGCCAATTGGCAACTAGTTGCTAGTTCAGTACTTTCAGTACTTTGAAAGGCTGAATTTTTACTGGTCTTCAGCTGTCAAATATGTTTACAAATTTACTTTTGTATCTGACCAAGACTTACTCTTAATGGCTATATCATAGTGATATATGTATATGTCTTAGCTGATTTATCTTGATCTTCATGTTAAACATGAATTTGGAATTTGGTCCATAAAGACAGAAATGTGACAGTGTAGGAGTACAGTTGAAAGCCTACTGAATTCCCTTGACACTGAACATTTCTCACTGTCACTGCTAAACCGCCTTTCTCTTAAAACCAGCGCAAGATAAAGTTCCCTGAGTGCTTGATGTGGTGTGTGTCAAAGTCTTTCTAGCTTTTCATCACCACAGCTCTGTAGTGTGTAGTACCTTAAGGTCTGTCCTGTTTAAGAAACCCACAAAACCACAGACTACTTTAGCATTAAAGAGAAGCCCACAGAAAGCTACAGCAAATTCTGTAATGCTAGATGTGGCTGTTTTTTAAATGACCTTTATTCTTTAGGAAAAGTAGAGCTGGCAGCTTGATTTAAGAATATGGAGTTGTGCTCTATTTAGTATACTCTCTTTGCTGCAGGTGAAAACATGTAGTACTTAATAACACTGGAGTTTCATTTAACAATATGATGCCTTGCATGAGTAAAACCAGATACAGCATATGTACAAATCCTTCTTTCGTGTTACCCTGTATTACAGGTTTTTTCCTTTCTTTTCTGACACGTGGCCACTAATTTTTGAGATGAAAAAAGGTCAAACGTATAGAAAGCTTTGAGAATATCATCTGTTTTGGTGCACTGGAAGTATGGTTTTAATGCTGCTGGGTTGTAACTGATGTACAAAGAGTTCTCAATCCTATAATAAAATTTTATTGTTAAAAGAGTGTTTCTCTTTATATAGCCAGGTATACATTCTTATTCTAGTACATAGCATTTAATTAACCAAGATCAATGGGGATTTTTTTTTCTTGGAAAATGAAGATGTAAAAACACGTATTACATAATTTTTTTTTGTCTGTGTAAATATTTGAGTAAAACTAGTGTCTTCTTGTCTCTTCTTCCTATGTGGTTATAATTTGACAGTTCCCAAATCCAGAAATCTCAGGATGTGACTGATTTGTTTCCTTTGAGCACTTTCAGCCTTTTTATACTATTTCTCTGGAGCCTTGCCTCTCAATAGCATTAGCATTAGAGGAGGCTATCAAGCATCTCCTCAGCTTGCTCCTAACCTTGTCTCAAAGGAATGCTCTGAGAAGGCTAAGGAACAGCATCCTTTTTGACTGTGTTTATTCTGGTTATTTCACCTCTCTTGTTTTAGTCAGGGTCTTGTTCAGTTAAGGATTAAACCCAGGCTTCTGACTAAGACCTGGTATCTGTAACCCAGCTAATAACCAAGATCTCCTCAGCAAGCTTGTGGACTTGAATTTGCTTTTGCATTAATTTTGCAATCGTTCGCTAAAGGCAGAGGTGATGCACAGGTACCCCTGCTGTGTTAGTAAGAAGAGGTGTTGTTCTCACCTTTATACCTGGATTGTAAGGAGTGTGGGTTCTGCAAAGGGTTATCACACTGAGAAGATCACATGGAGATGTTTGATGGCTTGCTGTATTCCTAAGACCTTAGTCTTGTGCTTATATTTTGGATTGGAACTTGGAGCACTCCTGGTTGATTCAGATACTTCATATAGTATTGAGTGAATTAGTGAAATCCATTTCACTTTGGCTCCACTAATGTACAACGGAGTGCTGATACTGTCTCTCATATAGTCAAGAGACAGATAACCTTCTTTCACCTTCTCACAGTATTTTTTTTTTTGAATGATGTAGCACAGAGGGACTTTGGTCCTGGATAAGGCTCAGCACCTGCTTGGATGAATGTCAGTCATACTAAGGAGTTTAATCAGAGTAGAATTTTATTTTCTAGGAAAAATATTCTCAGATTCATTGTTTTAAGCTCCTCCTGGCTATTGTAGGCAGCTGGAGTATACATTAGCATTCTAAGGAACTTTTGGAAGGGGTTGTTTTGGGTTTTTTTCCCTGATATGTGACTTTAGCAATGATTTTGCCAGAACTCTTTAGACTCTCTGTTAGTAGTGTAATAGTGGCTACCAGTGTAATAGTAGGAATTGCTAACCAAGCTGGGTTCTGCTTGGCTGTTGTGAGAGAATTGAGACGTAGTAAGGGAGGTATCCCACCCACTTGTGGGACAGGAAACTATTGAAGTCTCAGCTTTGGAGCAGCCTTGCACTCATGGGAGTATTTGGTGCCCTGAACACAGATTTGGGCACGGGATCTAAGCTGATTCTGTGAAGAGGATAGTGTAACAGCTGGCTTATGTGCTTTCGTGTTGACTTGGAGTGGAACTCTGCAATGCTGGACCTTCCCCAGCTAGCTTTGCCAATTTTCTGGACTATATTTCCAGTGTGGGAGCTTGTCTGCATGGGCTTAGATGCTGATGTCACTGCTTGGACTCTCCTGTGTGAGGAGAATCACTTCTGAGAACTTCAATGATGATAGAATGGGGAACAATCCATAAAAATAATAAACCCAAGGGGAGGGAGGGAAAACCCAGAAACAGTCACTTGTTACCTAAGTGTATATTAAAAAGCTGTGTGCAACTACTTTATCTGGAAGAAGAAAATAACATGCTTCTAACTGCATTGTTTCTAGATTCATTGATTATTTTTCCCTCTTGCTTTTCAGTTAAAGATATAGAGAGAAGAAAAGAAACAAATAAACCCAAGGTGAAGGATCCAGAAAAAACAAATGCGAGTAAACCAGCTCCAGAAGGTCAGATCATAACACGTATGACTGATGTGATATTCTTAAAATAATCAGCTTCTTTATTTAACTTGGCCATTGTAGAGATTTTCTGTAAGTCAGTACTTTAAATCTGGTTCCCAGGGTTAAATTAAACAGAAGGGGAAAATCAGAATTTTCAGGAATATTGTAGAGTTGCTACAACAGAGGTTTGCTTTTAGTTCTGTGTTTTGCGTTACCACTTTATAAAGTAAGTACTAAATATCACCATGAATAGACAACAATTATTAAAATCCTTTTGCCTGTGCTTCCCCCCTGGGTGCACTTTGAGGAGTGAAAGAATTGTGCGTGTGTGTGTGTACATAAGAATGACTTCATATCATCTTGGCTGTAAGACAGTCTTGCAGTATTGATTCCCACCTAAAGTCAGATTGATACTATTGTATAATTAGGCATATAATAACTTGATAACTGTCCTAATGCAGGTTATATATATGTGAAACCATTTGAAACAATTTGAGGGAGAGAAAAAAAAGGAGTTAATTTTGTCTAGTTGCAAGGAGCCAATCTTCTGGTGAAATGTGATATTGTTTGCCATGAGAAGTTTGTCTAGTATGGATGAAAATCTAGTTCAAGCTTAATACACAGCTCTATTTCCTGTTATTCTAAAATTCAAATAGCATTTTCTCTATGAAGTAACCCAACAGTAATTATTCCTTTCAGTGATTATTTATGGTGTACAGAACAAGCACAGAGGAGAAGAGCTCAGTATGAACCTGAATAGCCTCTCTGTGAATGAACTGGACAGTTTCAAGAATGCCATTTCCCCCTTCCCTTTTGGCTCTGTCTGCAGTAATGCAAGTATCAAAGGCCTCACCCAAAGCTCCTTGAAGCCCATGCAAATTTTTCTCACTTCAGTGGGTTTTTATTCTTACCACACATACTTGTGTCATGTTTTATTTATTAGCACTATGAAAGTTTGTTTCCATATAGCATTTCTTAAGCCAAAGCACCCTTGAATTCGTTGGGTACATTGGGAAAAATGTTAGCTAGAATTTACAACACTTAGAGACAAGTTATACCTGCTAGTACATGATGGGGTAGTGGATAGGTGATCTTTCCTACATCATGTCTGGATGAAGACTGAGTTGGAAGAAACTAAAGAAGGAAAATGTGATTTGCTTTCATAATGAAGGGCAAGTGATAAAAGTTGAAGGAGGGAAAATTGGGCCTGTAATAGGAAAATGTTGATTAAATGCAGACTGAGGAAAGTGTCTGCCAGACTGTGGGAGAGGATTTATGCTTTTCATGGAGTAGGGGCAAAAATACAATTGGCAAAAGGAAACTGGATCCGCAGTCTCTCCCTTTTAGGCTTCTTGTTTACTTGAGTCTTTAGCTCAGTCACTTTCCTTCTCCATGCACAACTTTTTACTCATCTGAATTTCAGTTGTATCAGGGCAGTTTGTATCAGAGCAAAATACATCTCCATCCAGCTCTTGTGAAAAGCTATTGCCTTACACTTACTGTAGCAGGTTTTACTAGAAGACTGGGGTATAAATTTGAAACAATGGCAAAACTTACAAACTTCTTGATCAGCAAACCTGACCAGAAAGAAAAAACATCATGTTAATTTTTATGAATTCTTGAATTTGTTTAGACCTATTCCCAACCTAGCTCTATTTTATTTTAAAGTAATGGATCCTTTTCCTACAATCTAGCTATTGCATATTTCTTCCCTCTGTGCAGTATAGTGATTATTCAAAGTGATGGAGATTCCAACTGAATGAGTTCAGTGGGAGTCGGGTGAGATTCTAAACAAAACCATTGTGCAAAAATAACAGCATCAGCAAAAAAATGTGTAGCTGGGGTAGAAGTGAACTCAGAACTGATACTCAGAGTAATGATACCAAACCCTTCCTAGTTTAATATATAAAGACTGTTTCACGTCATCTTGAAATCGGATCAAAGAAATAAGGAAGAGTCTGTGAAAGAAATGGATTAAATAAGTAAGTGCCAAATTTTGTGGCAAAACCATAATAACTTCATCCTCTGCAGATGTTTGACAGGAAGGGATTTGAGTATGACCAAATGAATTCAGGCTAGCAGTTAATTAGTTTCATAACAATTTAATGTATGGCTAAATTTGATGGATTTAATAGCAACCCTGATACATTCTGTGGCTGTGTTTATATCCTTGATCCAGTTAGTAAGACCATGGGAGTTAACAGCACAAAAGAAGTTATTAGAATCATAGAATCATTAAGGTTGGAAAAGATCTGCAAGATCAAAGTCCAGCCTTTGATCTAATACCACCATGCCCACTAAACCATCTCACAAAGTGCCACGTGTTTTTTTGAATGCTTCCAGGCATGGTGACTGCGCCACTTCCTGGGGAGGCTTTTTCAATGCTTAACCTCTCTTTCCTGAAGAAATTTTTCATAATATCCTACCTGAACCTCCCCTAGTGCAACTTGAGGCCATTTCCCCTTGCCCTATAACTTCTCATCTGGGAGATGAGGCTGACCCCTACCTCACTGCAACCTTCTTTCAGGTAGTTGTAGAAAGCAATAAGGTCCCTTCTGAGCCTCCTTTTCTCCAGGCTAAACAACCCCAGCTCCCTCAGTCACTCCTCACAGGACTTGTGCTCCAGACCCTTCACCAGCTTCATTGCCCTTCTCTGGACATACTCCAACACTTCGATGTCCTTGTAGTGAGGGGCCCAGAACTGGACACAGGGTTTGAGGTGTGGCCTCACCACTGCCAGGTACAGGGGGACAATGACTGCCCAGGTCCTGCTGTCCACACTGTTTCTGATACAGGCCAGGATGCCATTGGCCTTCTTGGCCACCTGGGCGTACTGCTGGATCATGTTCAACTGCTGTCAACCAGCTCCTCCATGTCCTTTTCTGCTGGACAGTTTTTCAGCCATGCTTCCCTAAGCCTGTAGGGTTGCAGGGGGTTGTTGTGACCCAAGTCCAGGACTTGGCACTTGGCCTTGTGAAACCTCTTACCATTGGCCCTGGGTCATCAATCCAGCCTGTCCAAATCCCTCTGCAGAGCCCTACTACCCTCCAACAGATCAACACTCCCAACCAATGTGGTGTTGTGCGTGCACTTACTCTTACTAAATGTATTTGTATAAATTTTTTTTATCTTTTATGATGGTGGCCAGGTTAAGTAGAATAATATCTTACCTGTAAACAAGAGCAATCTTTGTCCATAAAAAGAATTGAAAACAGCCGTTGTCCTGATTGCTGTTGTCAGTGGTTGCGGCTTCTGCTCTTGCCTTGAGTGAAAGAGTAGTAAAACCCTATTTCTTCACTTATTAGTGTCAAATTTTGATGTAAGGAGGTATCTTCTGTGAACATCTGCTCTGCTTGTTACAGATGGATGATTATATAAGAAGAAATTAGAGTGTCTTTGCAAGCCTTAGAAAGGCAAATGTCATTCTCTTGCATATGGAAAATTATGTGACAAAATTCTCCAGCATGAATATTAGGACAGATTTTAGTAGGCCAGAAAGTCTGGAATCATTGTTTTGGTATGAAACTAATGAAGCACAGCAATATAGTTTTCAGTGTGTATGAAAAAGCATGTGAACTCTGTCAATAATACAAGCTCCAGCTTGTGTATTATGATAACTCATGTATCCTGCTGATTTTCCTGAAAGGCACAAGAGCCACATAATCATATAAACTTCTTGTTTATGAATACTTAGCTAATATACTTTCTTCAGGGTCACAGAATAAAGCCCAGAAATTTATCTTTCAATTGCAAATAGAAAAAGATTTCACCATAACTCTTCTGTTCCTCAAAGCCAGCTCTTTGCTAAGAAATGCAGGATGGTTACCTGTATTGATGATTCTAGAGGGTTCTAAAGCATCTCACTCTTATTTGCATCTTTGCTTTGGAGAATTGATTATGCAATTTTCACCTGAGGCCCTACCGTGCTGGGAGGTGTGTATGCCTTCTGCTGAACTCTCAGCTTTACCTCCTTCTTTAGTCCTTGAAGACAGAAGATTGTATTAGAGTTTTTTCTGTCTTTATGGAACACTGTCAGTGTGGCTTGCTAGTAATTTTTCCAGCAGATTCAGTAACATAGATTAAAATTTTCCAGCTATTCTGTCGTACCCATTCAAGTGGTTTGAAAAGATGTGCTCCTTTCCTGCTCCAAGTACTATGCTCTTATCACAAGCAAACCTCCAGTGTATATCCAGTAATGTCATGGTGCCAAATTAATTCAGGCTTAATGTCTAACATTTCTCCATCAAATGCTCACTTTATATTTGATTTCCAGAAATTTTCTGTAGTTCTTCTGCACAACCACTTTCAAGTCTTAAATCTCCTTTCTGTATTTTGCAGAACTTGTCACTTTTCAGTGATTTATCACTGCTAGGTACACTCATATTAATAACATCAGAAGCCTTCTTTCTTTCTCTCTGTTGAGAAGAAGCTCACAGATGCAGCTTCTTTCAGCACACACTGATATTTGAGTACTTGTACCCTGGCACTTTGCCAGCTCCCTCATGTACAAAGCTCTTTTCTGTACAGTGACAGGGGTTAATACATTCTGTGCCTTCTCAGATGTTTTACAGTTTCTCAGAGAGCTTCTTTGAGTGATTCTCTAATCAAATCCCTTTGGGGAGGGGAGAATCACAGTGTTTTGACTATATCCTGTGGCAAATATGCAATTACATGTTTTTCTGCAGGGTATTTCTCCATGTATCTGAACTGGGTGTAGCTACCCATTTCAGTGAAAACAACAAAACACTGAGGGCCAGTTTTATCTTCTTGCTTGTTGATTTGATTTTTGGGGGTTTTTAGTTGAGACGTGTGGTGGCTTTTGTCCTAGCCTAGCAGCCAAAAATCCCACCTGGCTGCTTGCTCACTCCTCTCCCCAGCAGGATTGGAGAGAAGAGAGGAAGCATAGAAATGAAAAAATTCGTGGATTGAGATAAAGACAAGGAGACTGATTACCAATTACCAGGGTCGGCAAACAGAGTCAAGTGGCGGAAGATTTACTTAGTTTATTGCCAGTTAAAAAAATTGCTAATGCGGGTAGTGGGAAACAAAAAAGACAAACATTAAAACAACAGCTTTCCTCCCCATTTTCCCAGGCTCAGCTTGACCTCCTCTCAGACTCCTCTCCTCCTCCCTTGTTATCACAGCAAGTTATACTCAGTCCAAGTCCCTTCAGAAAGAAAGCAAGTGGTACAAAAGGGGTGTTTTGGGGTTATGATTGGGACGTAGTGGTTTCTCTGTGCCATTGCTTTTGTCTCAGACCTTTCTTCTCCAATGTATGTCATCCACAGGCTGCAGGGAATATCTGCTCTGCCATGGAGCACTCCTTTCTCTGACCTTGGGGTTCCATCTTTTGTTTCTCACTCCTTTTCCCCCCCTTCCTCCTCTCTTTGCCTGAAATTTTCTGTCCTTTCTTAAATATGATTTTCCAGAGGTGCGGCTGTTCATGGACACTGGGCCGCTTCTCAAAAAAGGCCACCTCTGCAGCCTCCCTTCTGCCAAACCTGGCCACAAACACCCAATATCAGAGATGCTCTATTAGTGCTTTACTAGAGTAAAGCTTTTACACTGTCTTTAACCTATCATGTTTGGAAATTCCCTTATGCAAATCTCAAATCAAGATGATTTAGGACATCACAGAACATGTGTGGACCAGATTTCTCTTCTGAATCAGGTGTTGTCAGAATAAACCTTTTACAGACTATAGACTATTAAAACAATGAGAAATAAGCTCCCACAAAGGATTGTGATTTATGTATCACAATGTTACAGTTACTTTTTCATCATAAAACGCATGTAATGTAGTCATACAGTAAGTATGAGTTGTTAGGGAGGTCAGGGGTCTTCACTGCACAGCACAGAACGTGGTGGTTTGTTCAGTCTTCCCTAATGAAAATAGTATTTCATCCCTGGAACAAGTCCATTAGGGATAGGTGTGGTTTTTTCACTGATTCCTATAAGAATCTAATGATTTGTGGCTGAATTAAAAAGCCTGGGAGAACTGTAGCTTTTCAAATCCCTTAGATGCATGTCTCTGATGGAGTCGCCTTTACCACGTGCCAGGAGCTAAACTGGCAGAACATTACCTGAGCTTTCTGGGCCAGTGTGGAGCCAGCTGGAAGAGATAAGAAAATCTGAGGATATTGCTCCTCGGTTCCCTGTCCAAAAGCAAAATAGAGAAAGGTCTAGGAGAAATCAATTGACAATAAAAGCTAGATCTGAGTTTCTCATTGTGGAAGACTGAGACAAGCAGGTAGAAATTTAGGAAAGAGAATTTTTAGCAAGTATGTTGGGCCATGAGAATAGAAAAGATAACTTAGCAGTGGAAAAAATGAGGCACTCGGTGAGAGAAAAACAGCATAGAAATCATAGTGGGCCTTAGTGATAGAAAAGCAGAGGCTCTATATAATGAGCTGTGTAATGCCATACCTTGGTTGCCACAAAGCATTACAGCAAGGTGCAGATGCCAGGTTACATCATCTGTATGTAGGTAATATCATCTGAACTAACGTTAGAAACGGTGAATGGTTGACTTCATGTGTCTTGGTCGATATTCCTACGTTTGTATGTTAATTTAAATATAAAAGTTTTTTTAGTAAGAGGTAAAAATTACCTGTAAGGATAAACAAATGTTTCCTTTGAAAGAATTTAATATTATTAGGGATCTTTAGTGAATTTAACGCTACTAGCAGTACATTATTATTATTATTGTGCATACAGATATATATATATACATAAAAGTTACAAATATTATGAAGAATGGCTGCTTATTCAGTCAGAATTCCCTCTGACACATGCTGGTTTCACTGTCCTCTTTGTTTTCTTCACTACTCAGTGCTGCACAGAGAAGAGATTTTGGTTAAATTGTACTAAATGGCAAGTTTTTAGCACTTTCAGCATTTAGTATCATAAAGTGTCCTGGAAAGACACCTGAAACCATCTGTCATGTGATACTGTTGAGTAGAAATAAGTATGCTTGCAGTTTCTTTCAGGTGGGTATGATCTGCCAGTGCTCTGAATCTTGCAGAAACAATGTCTCTTTGGTGCTGGATCTCTTGTAGTTTTTTCTGTGATCATAACTTTTAGCTTCCTAATCTGTGTCTAGAAAATAGGTGGAGTCCTCAGCTCCCTGCAAAAACTATGTAGATGTATCTAAAGTTATTTTGTTTTGCAGTGGGATAGTTTTTGGTTTTTTTTTTTGTGTCTTCCTAATGTATTGTACATTTTTAGTGATGTTAATTATTTACATTATTTCTACAATCTTCCAATGGAAATGTTTTTGAATGATTTTTTTTTCATAATGTATTTTTCTTCCAATGTTATGCATCTATCAGGTAATGCAATAGGCATATAGTTTCTCAAAATGCCATGGTATACGTGGTTTCTGAGGTTTCTATTATAATAACTCTTGCAGTGAAGGTTAAATCAGTCTTTGAATGGGTGATAGAAATCAGAGCTTAAAAAAATCCAATGATTTGCTTTCTTCTTCTAACACTTCTATCGCCTTTGACGCAAATAAACTTTGACATTCGCTTTGTAGCTGTTGGATGGCAGTACTTAAGCAGAGTAGAAGAAATCCAGAGAGAGGTATATTAAGATACTATTCAGGAGTAGACACTAATTATCTAATTTATTAACTTGTCTGTTTAGTTAATGTCAGATGCTTCAGTAAGTGTTAGTAGACAGTGTGAAATGAGTGCTGTGAGGTATTTGACTAAGCTACAGGAATGAATACCTTCTGAACTTCTGCTCCATTGGCAGTGTTTCATGGTTTAACTCACTTCATCCTGGCTAATGTAACTGCAAATGTTGGTTTTAGTCATGACATTTTTCTATTTTTTTTTTTTATTACTTGCTGAACTCCTTGGCTATGGAAGTCATTAACTATGTCTTTACACAACCTATAATTTGACTTCTTAGCGGTGTTTTCTTGAGCTTTCTGGAGGACACTTTAGCTCTTGATGATGAGCTACGGAAAAAAGAAATCGTAACTGTGCTGTGTGGGCATTTTCACCCAGTGCCATTCTGTTCTTCCTAAACAGTCCTTGTCTTCTTAGCCCTTGTACATTTAACTGATTCTGCAATTGGAGGATAAAAGCAAAGTTTATTGGAAAGTACTTGGCTCTTCTGCTTTCAGTACTATTTCTTTTTTGTCTTGCATTGGGGACCACTGAACCCTTTAGCCCAGTAGAAGTATGCAGGGTTGCCCCAGCCCCAACCGGTAGCAAGACTAAGCATGTAGTCCCAGTAGGTCTGGGGTGATCAAACACAGGGCTAGGCCAAGCAAGTACTACTAACCAGCCACTGGCTTGATCCCTTATCTTCCTGTTTTCCCGTGTCTGTTCTTCCCCAGACTACCTTGATCCCTCCCTTTCCATGCTTTTGGTTCCTCCCCTAAACACCTCATACTAGATCTTGTACAACCCCCAGATACTTGTTCCTGTGTCCCATGTCTCATTACTCCCTAAGCAGTAATCCCCAACAGTCTGAACCACGAGCAGACCATGTTACAAAGTAAGTTCAAGTTATCAAAATGTTGAGTACAAGTTATAAAAATGACTTGCGGATCTTGGAAGATACCAGCCCGATCAGACCGTGTAATTACTGTTTAGTTTCTGAGTCTATGCTGGACTCTCACAAGTGGCAAACACAAAATTTGTGCTTGCATTTTGTTTTCTTCGGTTCCAGTGCAGTGCAGTATCATATCGAAGGGTTGCTTGAGCTGGATGCAACCATGTTTAATTCAAAACTGAGAGCAGTGCAGCTCTGTTGTTCAGTACAGCACTCTCCTGGTGAACGTGCTAGAGCTTGCTCAGAGCTAGCTAGCTTTGGTGTTCTACCTTATCCTCCATTACAAAGTGTAGACATAAACCTCACCATTATGCTTTAGCATTTACTAATCAATTAAAAGCAAACATAGAAATGAATCTATCCTCTATGCTTCTTTAGAGGGGGTGGCCTCAGATCCCCACACCTCCCTTGAGAAGACTTGGACAATGCTGCAGCGTTCTTAGAACATTTTGGATCACCACAAGGCTTTGGCAAGCATTTATAATTATGCTCCCCTCACCATGCTCCTCTGCTTAGCCCAGAAATAATTTTTTAGATCTAATTTTGGTTTCAGACTCTTTGGCTTTAGACTCACTTGGCTTTGTTCTGCCCAATCTTAGCCCAAGCAGAGGATTCACGATGTCTCCTATCTCAGCTTTCACTAGTGAAAGCAGCACCTAACCACCTGATCTTAGCCAAAAGGACTGTGACTGAAATGCCTGCAGACAGTGGTTTCAGTGGTTTCACTGCTGGTCAGATCACCATCCTGATGTGTGCTAAAAGATCTCTGCGCTGGACTCCATGTAGAACCTGCCCAGCAATCCTGTCAGCAGGCCCCCATCCATGTGAGAGCGTGGGGGTTTTTTGAGAGTGATTATTTTTTAACTTGTGCCAAGTGTTGTGATGGCTTTCCATTCTTCTGTGTGACTCCTCATGGACAATATCTTCTCTCTCAGCTTCAGGTGATGCAAATATCTGTTAAAAACAGGAGATGAAGTAGACTTGTCAGAATGTACCCCTGCTTCTTTTGAGATATGAATTTAGGATACTGCATACAAGCCATGCTGGTTTCTGTACTTCTCAAAAGAATTTGATGAGAGGCATCCATTAATTTTCCAAGCTAGTTTATAAACCTGTGAGCTGCCATTCAGAGCTTTGTGTATTAGAAATTCCTTGTTAGTCACTGGAGGACTTACAGAAGGATTCTGTTGAAAGGAAGCTCTTGGGTAAACACCCTTTCACTGTCCGGAAAATGTAGCTCATTATGCTGTGGATGATCAATGTTTATTCCATGAATTCACAATAAGAATTTCTCTGGAGGAAATAGCTTTTTTTGTCCATTGACTTGTGACTTGGATTTCATTCTGCAATGGCAATACTTCTGTGGACCTGGCCAGGGTAATTTGGAAGACTCCTTCATGCCTCCCACAACTGAAAAACCTAATGGGAAGTATCAGCACTGACATGGACAGAATTCTTACGTGCTTTCCCCTTGCTGTCATTTGTTAGTTGCTTTGAAGAAAACCAAGTAAGCTGCATTTAGAGATTGCAGCATTTACATCTGCCATCTGGCCAAACTAAATAGCCATTAGTTTATTTGCAACTGTGTTGAAATAATCCGAATAAGAGAAAAATATACTTTTGGGAGAAAGCAAGCTTGAAACTGAAGACCTCAAAGTTGCTATGAAAGTTGGAATTGGCAAGGGGTTCACTTTGAATTGTGCACTTTGATCCTGACAGAAGGAGTCCCTGATTGAGTGATGTCACGGAAGCAGGAAGAGAGAGAGAGAGAGAGATTTGGAGCAAGGAGTTGATTTCAACATAAGGGTCTCATATGAGTTTTGCAGCTGCCTTGTCTATTCTGGATATGTGTAAAATTGTGTTAAATTTTATTTATTTACCTTAGCCTAGTTTCAGAATGAGTATTAATTTGGAGGTTGTTATGTATGCGCCAGATGACAAACCCTTTCTTTTTTCCAAAAATAGAAAGCTTGGCATTAGAAATGATGGCCAATTTCCATTGTTAACCAGGGATTCCTCTTACTTGTCTCCTGCCTCTTCCTTTCTGTAGGAGGAACTGCTTTTCTTCTATCTGTTAGTATGTGACTGTCATATGAGTGCTTGTGGTTGTGTATTGCCTCTCGTAAGTGTTCAGGCCAGGCAGAAGCTGGAGATTGGACAGATTGTCTTTCTGCTATACACAGTGTCCCTCCTTGTCCCCGGTCCCTTTTTAGGAAATCTCCTTGAATGCATCTGCTTCATTGAAGAGTAGACACAATGTTGACATAGATGTCTAGAGAATCTGTAATTCAGAAAAAGAAAGCAACTTTACAGCTCTCTTTCTGAGCAGAAAAAAGAGACAGCCTGTCTGGGACCTAAATGCAAATTTCATTTTTGTCATAAAGTGATCCACCTTCTGATACCAAAACTACTCAGGTTCACAACTCTGAGTTAAAAGATGCTTATCCTCAGGTTCATAACCCTTGAGTTATGTTTCTCCTCATACCTCTGTGCAGTAAATCCATATAATGCTTGGTAAAGCTGAACCATTACTAAATGAAAACCCGTCTGGGCTCTTTTTTGATTTGGTAGCTTTTCCTAAGGCACTGACCTTTTTTTGTGCAGTCTATTCTTAGTTGAAGTGGGAGACTGCTATTCACATCCTTGAATGATGGATTAATAGAAGCTCAGGTGAATGAATGGTCTTTCAATACCTTCAGACTGCTTTTCATTTCTTCAAGTCATTAACTCTTGAGCATCTATCCAGTCCACAGTGTGCTGGTGTGGCTGGATTCTGCTGGCAGCAAGAGATGTTCCCTTCAGTCAGATTCGAGGTCCGTGTTGACATGTTTCATTATTGAAACACTTTCATTATTACCCTGCTGAGACATTCCTTAACAGTTCTTCATCATCTGGCAGCATGAATTCTCATAATTGGAAGTCTGTAGGCTTGCTCAGGACTATGTATATTCTAGGCAAATATCTCAGTATATCATGAGTGATGCTTCTCTTTGATGTAAGACAGCTTCATCTTTGAAACTGAAGCTACATAGTGACAAATTGAACCTCCAGCCACTTTTTCAAATTTGTATGGCAACTTCGAAGGAAGAACAAAAAAAAAGCTTTGAGGAGGTGGTAGCAGACAGATACTTAAATAAACAGAATCACAGAATATGCAGAGTTGGAAAGGTTCCACAAGGATCATGGAGTCCATGTGCTTGAGAGTATCATGCAGGCGCTCTGTCAGGCTTGGTGCTGTGACCACTCTGATTCTGGGCTATCTCATAGTCAGCACCCTTTGCCTGGTGCCCTGTGTGCTGAGTAAGCCTTGGTGTTACAGCTGAGATATGTCCCTGGGTTAAAAGGTAGTAGCCTGAAACAGAACTTACCTGGTTGAGGGGGACCATGTTTTCTACCTCAAAAGTATTCTCACCTGGCTCGTTATCTGTTCTGATTATATGAGTCTGTCTGCATGTAGGGAGTCCTGTTTCCTTATCTGACTGATGGGTTTGGGGTGTGTCTTTGGCTCATTATTCCCCAGTAAGCATAGCCTTGGTATTCATGTACTCTGCTCTCCTGCAATGCCCAAAGGAGCCTCTGTGGAGCCCAGCACCAGCTTGATACCTGAGCATATTTAATTTCCTTGAATGCAGGAAAGTTAGCAGAATTAGGGCTACATAGTGGTGCAGACAGCTATTTCAGAAGTAAATGCTGTTCTCAGCAGGGTCTTTGCTTGGGTTTGATTTGTTTATGTGGCTAAAAATGTGGGGTAAAATTTAATTTTCTGGTCTTTTGCGCTGATCTTTCTAGTATGATAAAGGAAGGGAAAACTGTAAATTGTTATGGTAGCTCCTGGGGCTTGTGAAGTACCACTCATATCTCATCTCTTCTCTCCATACCCTCAAAATCTTTCAAACTCAACTTTCAAATATAGCTCAATACGTAGGCAGGGAGGTGGTGTCAAACTGTGGCAGATCAGCAAGGGGAAGTAGAGAGTCCTGCCCCTGGGGAGGAATAACCCCAGGCACCAGGACGAACTGGTGGCTGACTGGCCGGAGTGCAGCTTTGCAGAAAAGGCTGAGTCTTGGTGGACATCCAGTTGACCATGAGCCAGCAATGGGCCCTTGTAGTAAAAAAGGCAAAGAGCCTCCTGGGCTACATTAGGAAAAAGTTGTCAGCAGATTGAAGGAGATGATTTTTCCCCTCAGCTCAGCCCTGGTGAAGCCACATGTGGAGTTCTACGTCCAGTGCTGGGCTGGCTCCCCCATAGAATAAAAACATGGACTTACTGGAGTGAGACCACTGAAGGGCCATGAAGATGATTAAGGGCTTGGAGAATCTTTCATAAGAGAAGAGAGGCTGAGATAGCTGCAGTATTCAGCTTGTAGGACAGCAGGTAAAAGATAACTTTCCAATGTGTAAAAATACACACTGGACTGAATAAAGAAGGTAGAGATTCTTCTTGGTGATGTCCAGTCAAAGGACAAGAGGCAGTGGACACAAACTAAAATAACTGTAAATTCTATTTAATCAAAGAAAGCACTTCTTTTACTATGAGGATGGTAAAACACTGGAGCAGGTTACTAAGGTTGTGGAGTCGTCATCCTTGGAGACTGAACATGGCCTGAAGCAATTTGCCATTGTGGTCTCTGCTTTGATCAGGACACTTTGACTAGACTGAAGAGATCCCTTCCCACCTTCAGTACCCTGTGATTCTGGGAGCTAAAGATTTCTCGGAGTAAGGTGGTCACTCAAACATCTCTGCTAATTAGAGAATGGAAGAATGGCTACATTCAAGAGGGTGTGAAGGGCATCCTGGGGTTTTGTGGATTGACCTGTGACATCTCAAGTTACTGATGCTTCTAAAGATCACCACATATTTGTATTTATATAAGCATATACACTGCTTACATTATGAAAATATTTCAAGAACTGATTGAAGGTAATATAGGGCCTTGAATTTGGAAGTCTTCTGCACTGTAACTGTATTGCACCATCCTTTTTGTTTCTAGACACACTGGCCAGAACGTCCTATGTACCTAGAACTGTAATAATGAGCTGTAATTTAATAGTGCTTTAGCAGTTTGCTTCAGCTAGTTTTTAATTAGTTCTGTGTTACTGACTCCCATAGGTATGCCGCTTGTTCTCTCAGCAGGCTCTCTTCCGTTACTTTACCTGTTGTGTTAAAAGCTCAGGCACAGACCAGCTCTTTATCATGGTTTAGAGGGATTTATATGTACACCTTAATTAATGTTGAGGATATCTGAGTACCAGTTTTTTCTGAAGTGCCTTGATTAACTGTCTTCTAGATAGCCAGAGAAAACTGTGTCAGGGATTTCGTACTTCACTAAAGCAAAGGGAGAAATAAGCCTTTTAAATCCTGGCATATTTGTTACATAGTAATGGTGAATAAGTATGACCATATTAATAAAAAATTACAGTTTTCCATCTTGAAAAGTAATGTAGACTTTAAGACAGCTGTTTCATTTAAAACATTCATGCACTCAGATGCAGAAGTGAGAGGAAAGAGAAGTAGAGAATGATCACTGTAATCTGTAGGAGAGTTTCTTAGGTTTTGTTTACTTTACAGGCGGGTCACAGATCATCTTCAGTGTTAAGTAATGGATAAATGGACAAGGCATCTTGCCATGTTGAACCAGCAGTGTGCTTTGCTCTGTGTTGACACATTGCCCCTTGGAAGAGAAATTAAAACAAATGTTTTGAACTCTCAGTTGAAGTGCAGAGGGATTTAAAAACATGTTTTTCTATCTAGGTGCACAGACCAAGAGTGTTTAATGTTGCTATTTGGTAAGCTGCTGCAGACATCAGGTGCTCCAGTGCTATCAATCAACAGTGGTCTGCAAGGAAAAGATCAGCATTCTTTCATAGTTACCTCTTATATTTATTTTGTCTCTCAAGTACATTAAACAGTTCAGATTTAGGAAGAAAGTTCTAAAAGTTTTTCTAAACTGTGATTTCTTCTGAAGTACAACTGTCATTGAGTGTGTATGGAAATGTGCATAGAAAATGGCTGTATGCTTCCTTCTCTCACACTTGAGAATTATCACCAGTATATGTTGGTAATTAATGTGTTATCAGCTACTGCTTTAATTGGTTTTGTGGCTTTAAATTCAGAGAAGGTATGCTTTAAATAGTATTCATTTACTGCTGTGTACTTTTTGAAAGAAGCAAAATTATTGAACTACAGCTTTCACAGTCAAATAGGACATGATTAGACACAACAGATTCAGTAAGTCTTAATATTCCAACTCCTCCAAATAAAAAATTTGTAGGCATACCAGTTGGCCTCTATTGGTTTCCTGGAACAGAGTAAGTTCCATGGGAAAGAACTGGCTGCTTAATTTATTTTTTTTTTCCTAGGGAGCATGGACAAGCTTCTAACCTTGTTGGGCTGCTCTTTCAGCCTAATAATGTTCCAGAATTTGAGTCCTTCAAATTCAAGCTATGGTTGGATCTAGTTCAAAGAACAGCAGTTACGTTGTATGGAATTGTCTAGTCCATGACCTGACATATGGGATGTGTTAAACTGAGGTCCAAGTGCAATGATGATATCACCAGCACAGTGCAGTAATATCAATGTCAGGAGCGTGGACTAGTGAGTTGCTGAATTTTGGAGCTGAACACTGCCTCACGTCCCTGTATTTTTTTTAATCCTTTTTTTAAAAAAAGCGACATTTTGCTGATGTAGATTTACTTGTCCTCAGTGGTGCTTCTGCTCAGCTGTGGTGCTGTCAGTCACTCTGGAGGACTGGCTGTTCTCTGTTATTCATGCTTTATTCACAAGGTATTTTTCACTTGCTTCTGTCAAAAAGCTTCTTGCATTTTGTGCTTTGTTATGCCATGAAAGAGTCTTCTATTCATACTGTATTATTACTGACCTCTACTTGAACTTTCTTCCTCTCTTCCACATACATTATTTGACTTTTCCACTGTGACAGGGAGTAAGAAAGGAAACGACATATTGCAGACTTAGAAAGAATTATAGTCTTAACTTCTTCTAGCAGAAGTGTGTGTTTTGGCTCTTGAAAATGAGAACAGAGTTTCATACCAAGGGGAGGCAAAATATCAAATGTATTTCTGCAAAACGTATCACGACTGAATGCAAATTGGACTGGTTTGTCTGAGGCACTGAGTCTTCCCATGTAGCAGTGCCTGTATTTGCAGCTTCTCCCTTTGACTTTCAAGGAGCTTTGAAAGAGTAGTTGTACTAACTCCGAGGGTCAAAGAGCCACTACTCTAGTTTAAAAATCATAGTTTTGTATTTCTGTCTGAGTAAGGCTTGCAGGTTTTTTTTTGTCAAACTTTTGTTTTTTAGCATTGCTACCCATCTACCATGGGCAGAAAATGCAGCCACGGAGAGTTGGTCAGCGTTTCCAGAAGCCTGCAGCCCGTGCTGTGCTCTGAGCAGCCCCTGCCGTGCCAGAGCCCCTCCCAGGTCTCACTGCACTCCATTCCCTTCAATAGGATGTCTCAAGGGTCACTTTTTGCAGGCTCCAATAACTCTCCCTCTATCCCAGGAAATTCTAGCTGGATCTTTTTTTTCAGTATTGCCGTCATTGGCTTCACTCTCAGCCAGATTTTGACAAGGTCTTGATAGTGCTGTAGCACTTGCATATTGGAAGTGCAAGCAGAAGCATCACCTTTAGTGTCTGGGGCTTGAGGAGTCAAAAGCAGAAAACTTAACCTGGTAGATGCAAAGCTCCTTTGATGCTGGCTATTCTTTGAAAGATTTCCCTGAAAAAAAGGAACAAAAATTCATGATGGTGATATGATTTTTGGCAATATTGAAGGAGGTTTCGTGCAAATACCTTGCCATAAAACATTGCTGGTAGCCTTTAACCTTGTATGCTCGTGCCTTTGAAGGTGAAATTTTGAGCCTATTCCTTCATCTGTGACAAGCAGACATGAGCAGACCAAGTCCCTGACTCCTCAGTTAGCTTCCTGGCAGAGTGGAAAATTCCTTCTGCCAAGTAATGGTAGGAATATTGTATATGTGTTATAGAAAGTCCATTAATTTACTTTCTCCCCATAAAAATTCTCCACCAGTTGTAGGTGGATGCACTGAGCTCCTGTTGTAAAATATATAAGCTCTTATTCTAACTTTGTGGTATGTGTAATTCTGTTATTTTTGCTTACCCAAAAATCACAGGCTCTGTTACTGTTTGTTGTGGAGTGCAGCACTTGAAGTATAATAATGCTTTCTAAATAACATTAGGAAACACTATCCAAAATTGGGTAATACCTGGTCTCTTCCCTACTGTCCTGCTCTTGAAAGTGGTGAGTATTGTATAATTCAGAGGCAAGTGGGACCTTTTTTCTCACTGCTTATTTCTTGGTGACTGAGTAAAAGGGAAATAAGCAGAACCTGATCACACTATTGAAACTTGTAGTGGACTAAAACACTGACTGTTGAAAGCTTTATTATATGGAATGCTCTCCTGTCATCCTCCTTTAAGAAAGATTGTTGGGAAAATTGCCTATTAAAGTTATGTGTAGATAGTTGAAATGTTCAAAATTCTCCTCAAACTCTCCAGGAATTCATGACCATGTATGGTTATATGGAGAGATTATTGAAAAAGACATTTTCAAGAACTAATGATGGAAACTGGCTAATCCCAGTGGAGTGCAGAAATTATTTGCTACACACTGTGTCTTTTAGACTAACTTTATAAACTAGAATGTCATGGTGTTTGAATTCCTATCAGATTGTAAAGATTTCTACCAGTGTGTTATTCTGTTTAATATCTCACTGTTGTTTATTCCGTTTTAGGGAACTTTCTACAGTTCTTTTAAGTACAACAAGGAGAAAACATAAGCAAATAGTGGGTGTACAGAAGTAACAAAACCTAAATGTTTTATGCAGAAAAGATTCAACAACTATCTTCCACCTACGAAGAACGAATCAAATTTTCACACTGTGACCTTGCAGTACAATCTTGGATCAAACCCCACGTTTCTTTAGCAAAAAAATAACTGCATTATACTATTTGCTCTGATCTGATGATGTGGAAATAAAATATTGAAAGGAATGTCGTTATTGTTTTCTTTATTCTTTGGATTTTGCCTAGCTGAATGGATTTAGAAAAAAACAATAAAAGCTTTTATTCACAAAGCCATCACTACAGGATTAAAGAAGCCTTATAGGCAAAACTTATTGATATGAAATGATTAAGACCCAGAGTAATAACTGGGTTTCATAATCAGCATAAGATTTTAGAAGTAAAGAAGGAAAATACAGCCACACATATCCTGTTATTCTCATTGGACCAGATGATTAAACTGCTGGGATAATACTGAAAAGGTACATCTGTGCTGTAGTACAGCTGCTTGGATGTGAATCAGGGGTCCAGTGCTTTCATTCTTCCTCATGTTGAGCAGCATTTTACTTTGCCAATAGTTCTTTTGAAGCTGGCGATGCTAATCATGGCCAGTGGGGGAATGGCACAATTGAACCGCATGTTAATGGAAGGCAAATACTGCAAGTAATGCAGACTGATTAACAGGAAGTTTATTTGGCAAAGGTATTTAAAACATTAATTTTGCCATGACCGGTAGGTTCCTATTAAATCACAAAACAGATTCCAGTCCCACTGAAATCGAGGGAAGTTTTCCTGTTGACTTCAGTGACATAAAGATTTGGACCTCCATTGGATTTATCTTCCAATTTAAGATCATTTTTCTGATGATTACTAAATGTTCCCCAGTGTTGATACATTAAAATGTGTTGCCAATTCAAATAACGTTGTCTTGTACTGTAAAAACTAAAATAAAATATTTGTTTTGGCATCTTTGTAAGTGGAATTTTTGTCATGTGTTTAGAACTTACTCTGCACTGCTAGCTGCACGTAGGAAATGTTCCCTGTTCTTCTAAAAACATTTGTAGTACATGTTTAAGACATTAACTGTAACTTTATGGACTGGATTTAATACTCAGTGGATTTGGAGTACAGTATGGATCTAACTGTTAATTATTACCAATTGAAGACCTTCTGCACATCAGATTGTTTTTGCTTGTGAGACTATCGTTTTGTATTTAATGAAAAGATTGTCATTAATAATATGGTGTCAGAATTTTCAGTTACTAGCCATGTGGTTTATTCCCTCTGTAACAGGAGAGCGTCTTGTGAGCTGATGCAAGCACCTTTTGGATTATTTCTTACTGAATTACTTCTTTTATTTGCTGAACAGCTCTGCTCAAGATTAGTTCATTTCTAGCAGTGTACTTGGTGATTCCTGTTAATATCATGTTAGGTGTTGGTATTCTTTGTGAACTGATTTATGAAGTGAACCCTGACAAAAATGATGATAAAAGTTGGGCTGCAGCTTATTTCACTAATCTGTTTTTCACTGTGTTCAGGACCATGATTTTCATCCCTAGATGGTTCATGATGCATCATACCTTTTCTATTAACCTGCTTTGCTTTGGCTTTCCTACTTCCATCCTTATTCTACAGTCAGTCTGTTGGGGAGTTTGCTATATTTGTACTTCAAATATAAGCTCTTGTTTGTTACACCTGTGTAACATCATTCCTTTGCTTTCCTTCCCTGCAATGCGAGTCCATTGTTTCAGCAACTTTACTTTTGCAGTCGCATAAACACTTCTGTTGAATGTGGCAATCATGTCTGAGGTTGTGGAAACCTTTTCTGTTCTCTTGCTTCCCTTCCTGTCATTTTCTCAAATTGTCACTTCTGTTTGGGCTTCTCAGTTGTCTTACCATGCAATTTGTGTCTAATCTCTACTTATATTTTTTCTGGTTTCCCCACTGGTTTGTTAAACCTTTAACCATTAACATACATCTCTGCTAATTCTCATCAGATCTTTTCTGTTGTTGTGGTTTTTTTTTAATGCTCTTGTATTTTTGTGTTTTACATATATCTGTAAGACTAAAGCTTCATGTGGTGCTCATTCTCCTAGAGACTGAGAATTTGAATCTGAGGTCTTTGCGTTTTACCTCTGCTGTATTGAGTGCCTCCTCCTTAAGTTTAATATAGCAGATTCAACTGACCTCCAGTTTTGCTCTAGACTCCCAGGGGTGAGATTCACTTCTAACTTTACAAGTCTACAATGGCAGCTGAAGGTTTTCTACGGAGCTGTTGAGATGTATAGAAACACCTGGTTTTCTATGTTGACTGTAAAAGGGGCCTTGATAACTGTTTTGGATGTCTGCATCTCTAGGTAGCGCTCTCTGCATTGTCTACGCTTAAGGTTAAGTGTCATGAACTGTGTAGTGGGACTGAAATTGTATATGTACATTGAGAATGAAAATGAACTGCTGATTTGCTTGTGTCCTATGACAGTTAATTTTTTTCTTTCTCAAGTATTTTATTTTTAGGAGGAGGATTTATTTTCATGGGTCTCCCAACAGTAATTTTGAACACCTTAATGAAAGAACTGAAGTATATAATGGCCAGACTATTATATTACTGACTATAGAACAAACACAATTAGTAATTTTGTTTATTTCTCACTTGGACCATGGAAGAAAGCTTTAATTATTAAGCTTAGTGGGAGGAAGAAGGCATGTATTTATTGAGTTACAATTTTATTGTTGAATTAATAATGTTTTAATTTTAATGATTTACAGGAAGCCTGTTTACCTGTAAAACTCCAGCAATTGCAGATATTGTGATACTAGTAGATGGTTCTTGGAGTATTGGCAGATTCAATTTCAGGCTCGTTCGACTGTTCCTGGAAAACCTGGTTTCTGCTTTCAATGTGGGATCTGAGAAAACAAGAGTAGGTAAGGTGCCACAGTTCTCCCCTAATATTTCTTAGTAATGTAAATCTGTTATAATTTCAGGATAGTTAACAGCTTAATGCTACTTTTTTTGTACAAGATTCATCCTCATCTGGAACTAGCACTTCTATCATAAGAGTAATGCTGCTGGAATGTTTGTATTCCTCACAGTTTACTGTGATCCTCAACTTAGGTAAATGCTAATGTAATGTCAGTGGAAAAATAAAAACAGTGGAAATAGTCTTACTGACTTCAGTAAGCATTAGCTCAAATCCTTGCCGTTTAATTTTCACAGGCAGAATTTGCGAGTGGATGGCTTTTCTTTTGATTTAAACTGGCTCAGATGTTATATTTGTGATCCACTACTGTTCAAAAGTGTATTAAGTAAAACTGTTCTTTAAAAAAAGAAAGTCTTGAACTGTTAATAAACTCTGAAGAAGTTGTGTACTTGTCTGCTTCTCATTTACTTACTCCTCGAGCAAAAGGCTTTGAAAATTAACTGAGGAGTTGTCACCCAGAACAACTCCATAGCATTTTTTTGTTGTCAACCACTGAAGTTTTTCTAGTATAGTAGCAGAGCTACTTACAGTAAGCTTACTGTAGTAAGGTATTGGTAATCAAGTACATGAAGTCTAGATACTTCAAAAAACCCCACTCTATTGTCCAATGGGTTACCCTAATTTCTGGTTCTTTAGGTCTTGCACAGTACAGTGGCGATCCTCGAATCGAATGGCATTTGAATGCCTACGGCACAAAGGATGCTGTTTTGGATGCAGTCCGTAATCTACCATATAAGGGAGGGAATACATTAACAGGTACAGTGTATGTTTTAGCTTTTTCCTTTTGTTAAAAACATGTTCTACTGTACAGACTGAGAAGTGTTAGTGCTTATTATGAAGGGTAAAAAGGATAGGGGGTTTGCAGCTTGCTAATGGCTTTATGCAATGTCCTTTAAGTAATTTCTAAGTGCTTGTCCATTGGCTTTACTGGATATCGGGTTAGCGTCTCATAAAACAAAGTGTACATTCTGTCCTGGAAGTAAAATCTTTCACCTGCTAGGAAGAAAATGCAAAATCCATTCATAATGTTAATACACAGAGCTTTATTCTGGAGAAGGAAAGAATGTTGTTTTAATATCTGACAACTGGCAATACTGACTTTTCAAATGACCACCTGGGGCTTTTAGATTTCCATTGACCTTTGAGTAGTTAGAGCACTTAAGCCCCCCAGACACTTGGTGATGGATAAAGGGGGGATGCCTGACAGTCTCTGAATACAATTCCAGTGTCATCAAAGCAGCAGTTAGTAATGTTGGCTGTCTTGCCAAGAGAATGATATGTCCAAAGACCCAGACATGGCTTTAAGTAAATTGCTGTCTTCCTTTTTTTTTTCCTTTTTCTTCCATCGGGTAGGGAAGGGGAGAAAGAATGTGCAACAGCCATTATTTTGGTAGAAGGAATGATTGTGGTGGGACAAAGGGCAGCAGGACTCTACTGTGATTCTAAGAATGAAATTATTGTGTGGTAGGAAGTAGTAAATGATCATGATTATTTTATGTGGATGTTAGAAAAAAGGGAGTTAGGAACCTTTACTGTGGGAGACTTAAGAGAGTTTTCAGATTGGAGCTCATTGTGACATGTAAATTTGTCCTGGAGTACTTCTTCTTTACCTTTAAATAATTAGCATTTATTAAAATCAGATTCTCCCTAAGCTTAAATAAAGGTCTTCTTCAGCTTTTGAATCAAAAAGAACAAACAAATGTTAAAATTGTCTGTATCATGGGAGTTTTCTAAGCTATTCAGAGCATGTGCTTTCATATAAGCAGTGTAGGTAGAAGAAGAGGGAACTTACTGTTCTAGGTTGGTAGAGTAAGGAAAAAAAAGGTGCATTTGCAGGAAGATCAATTTAGGTTTCCATAGCCAGTTTAAAGTACATTGATCAACTGGCTATTAAAAATAAATGTCGTCTTCTCTGTAGTTTAGGCTTCTTGTTGGAGTTTAATCTTTCAGTAAATAAATTCTTCTTTTATGCTTATTCTTTATCAAAAGGTGTCTTAATTTTCAAATTGAGTGGAAAAACAAACACTATGATATTAGCGAAATTAATGGACGTTTTCACCTCTTAAAGTCTTTCAAAATATTTTCGTTTTTAGGTCTTGCCTTAACTTACATTTTGGAAAACAGCTTTAAGCCTGAAGCAGGTGCAAGACCTGGAGTATCTAAAATTGGGATACTGATCACTGATGGGAAGTCCCAAGATGACGTTATTCCTCCTGCTAAAAACCTCCGAGACGCTGGCATTGAGCTTTTTGCTATTGGTGTGTATTCTGCTATATTCATATATTGTGTCCCATTTTACTCTGGTGTATTTGTATCTGTTGCTCTCTAATTCAAAGAATTGTTTCTTTTCTGTCTGTACCCAGTATTGTCATTAATTTATTTATAATAAATTCTAATTTTAATATGTTCTCCAATTCATTGCCGCTATAGTTGGAATTTAGCAGTATATATGGATGCTACATTATCAGGAGACAGCTGAAAAGATGCCACTTGTTCTGGCAGAAATGAAAATCTTGAATTAACAGCTTAACAAGAATTTGCAGTTGGTCATTAAAATGAATAGAATCTGATATTAGTAATTTTTTATCAATCCCTATGTATACAAGATTTTTTTCTTTTTCATTGCAAATATTTTCGTTTTTCTTTCCAATAAAAGGTGTAAAGAATGCAGATATAAATGAACTCAGAGAGATTGCTTCTGAACCTGACAGCACACACGTCTACAACGTGGCTGACTTTAACTTCATGCATACCATTGTTGAAGGTCTTACCAGAACAGTGTGCTCACGAGTAGAGGAACAGGAAAAGGAAATCAAAGGTGAATAAGAAACAAACCGTATAATATAATGTAACGTATAATAGTGTAACTTATGATTAACTTAGGGCTACAAGTCTAAGTTCTAGGCTGGCTTCTGGCACTTGAGTCATGCTGTATATTCTTTTGCTTGCAAGAAGGTACATTATCAGGGAAGTTATCTTCCTAGATACGTTTTATTCTTGCTTTGATATCTGTGAGCTTTTGCTCTCTGTCTTTGATAGTGGTCAATATTATGGTATTTGGTAGTTCCAAAAAATGCAAAAATACACATTCGTTCTGCTGTAACTATTTCCAAGTTGTGGGTAAGGAAATTCTTTTTATTATACACAGATTTGGGGATAAATTAGTTTAACAGCTGCACATGGAATTGTTACATTTGTGCTGTGCTTTCCATCTCCTAACTTACTGTTTTTATCATCTCAGAAGTTTTCAGAAGTTTCAGCTATTTAGATTGCTTTGTCCCTTCCTGATGACAGATTTTTTTTCTCTTTCTTTTTTAACACACAAAAAATATGTTTCAGCACACAAGAAAATGTGGTGGTGAAGAAAATTGTTCTTATATGAAAAAGCTTCCACTGACTACGTTTTTTTTTTTTTTGCTTTTCTGAACAAAAGAAATGGCTATGCAAAAATGTTGCAATTTGCCAGAGGAACAGTTCTACCTGAGAAAATTCTTTCTGAAAGGCTTCAGTGGATTTTGTTTGTATTCTTGATTTCTGATTCTTTAATATCAGAGAAATGCTGAGTGATTTTTCAGTAAGCTGGTAATATCTATCAGTAATGAAGTCTGTCTTTCACCGATATTTCTACCTGTGCTGTGAAGAAGTGTGTGTTAGTAAGGCTTCATTCCATGTTTTTCCTCTTTTATTCACCTGGAAACTAGAAGAAATACAGAATATTACCTATGTCTTGTAGAGGGAGTAGTCAGTTGGGAAATTGAGAGGGAGAGAATGAAAAAACCATAAAGAGATGAGACATCTTTGTGGAAAGGAGTGATTGCCAGAGAAGATGACTATTCACTGCATCTCTTCAGTTGGCTAACAGACAACATATCAGTTTCCATCCTCAGAGGAGTACAGGAGATCAGAAGATCACAGATGTACTTGCATGTTTTTCATAACTGGGAAGAAAATATCCTGGAACAAAAAAACCAAACCAAAAAGAAGGGTTTTGATAAAGTGGTGTGAGGAAGGACAGGAAGGCTTAGTTTTGTATTTTGTCTTTTTCATATAAAGGTTTATGAAAGACTGGGGAAGCTTAGTCCCAGTGAAACTCCATGTGCAGTACTCATTATTACTTATTTGTTTCCTTGAAAATAACCTAAGTAAGTGTGTAGTAGCCACACTAGTGATGAGGAATGATCTTTAGAGCTTCAGCAAATGCAACAAACCAAATAATTATTATGCAGAAAGGAATAAAAAAATTGTGTTGTGTCTAACCTAGGAACAATTGCTTCACTTGGGGCTCCTTCAGATCTGGTCACATCAGAGGTAACAGCTAGAGGATTCCGGCTTAGCTGGACCCATGCGCCAGGCAAGGTGGAAAAATACAGGGTTGTGTACTATCCCTCTCGAGGAGGACCACCGGAAGAGGTAATAGGAGGAAAAGCTTCCCCGAAATTTTTAATGCAACAGCAGCAGATAACCAGATGGGAGATCCATGGGTTTGTTTTAAATCTACCGTGAAATTCCCTATGTGGGCTCTGAAGGCCACTACAGAAAGGAGATTGATCACACCGGATGGTGAAGGTTGGGTAGTAGCCAGGCTGCTTTTCTGTCTACAATGTAAAGTAAAGGAGTAAAGTGTAAAAATAAGCACTTTCAGGGGGTGGGGTGAAATGCTGGCATTTTTTTTTACACATACAGTTACTTGAATCAATTCTGTAAACTCCCCCTGCACCCATCTGTTTACAAGAACAGAAGAGGTAGGAGTTGATGGAAAGCCAGATTTCCAGTTCTAAGAAAATAGTTATTCATAAAAGAAGATGATATGGGTGTACATTTTGGGACATTTACAACTTGTCATTCAAACTTTGGAGAGAGGTGATTATTTGAGTAGGAATTGAGCATTTTGGAGATGGGGAAAAATGCAGTGGAACAAGCTTCTGGCTTTAGGTGAAAACTAACAAAATGGAATGGAATGGCAAAGAGCAAAGGGATTGAACTAAGGTTTTATTTTGTCTCCTTTTTTCCTTTTTACTAGAAACTTGTTTAGCATGGATATATACTAATGTAAATTTGAAGTACAGTGTATGTATGTATGTAGTACTACAGGAATATATATGATGATATACCAAAAAGTGCCACATATATACTCTTAGACTGTGTCCCATACACTTTATTTATCTAAGCTATTCCTTTTTTCTAAATGGCAGCTTACAGCAGCTAAACATTTTGACTATGTATGTTGTTGCTGTTTTTTTCAGACACTTTACATAATCACAGCATCAGCTGAACTTTAATACATTGATTTGTAGATGCCAGTGTAAAAATTGCCTGGAAGAGGGATTGATTGATTTGAGGGTAATATAGTTAGTTTGCTTTATGCATATTTAGTTAAATTTTCTTTTACACAGGTTGTGGTAGATGGAAGTGTATCAACAGCAGTTCTGAAAAACCTGATGTCTTTAACTGAATACCAGATAGCCATATTTGCCATATACTCAAATGCTGCTAGTGAGGGCCTGCGTGGAACAGAAACTACACGTAAGTATCTTTAGCATCTTTGTTGCAGATTTGACTGTCTGCATTTAATCAAACTGTGTAAGCATTTGAAAAAGAAACACAGAAGAGAGTCTTTTTCAATTTAGCTTATTTTAGTGCATTTGCCTTAAACTAATTTTAGTTTGAATTAATTCTGGGCTAAGTTCCTAAGTCCAAATTCTCTGTGAATATTTAAACACTGAGGAAGTTTTTATCTCTGGGCTGACCTTTGAAGTTGATTGTATTGAACTCTGAATTGGAACATTCCTATGGTTTGGGTGTGGAGCCAAACTTTATGAAGTAGGTTTGTGACTGAAGATGATCTTGTGAGGGGAGGATTAGGTGGGACCGGAAATACCTGTATGTGATTCCAAAAGATTTTCAAAGATTTCTCTAAGTTTCTTCATCAATGATTCAATCATTTTCTGTCTGTAAAATTGTGACTTGGGGTATTGTAAGACTTAACACATTTGCAGTTGGGGATTTGTATAGAAAATGAAGTTACTCTTTCTAGAAAATATTAACAGATACTAGGAATGGAAGTAAAGAGGAACTTCATAGTTCAGACTAGGAGACAGGAAGTCCATATGTGGACTTATGTCCATATGGGATGTATCAATAGCTGATACCTGCTGGAAAGTCATCACAGTAGTGGTAAAGCAATCTAGAAGACTTCTACAGTGCTTTGACAACAACTTTTTGACACAGTTGGTCAAGATGCCAGCAAGGGAAGGTGCTCTGCTGTAGCTGTTACTTAGAAACAAGGAAGAACTGATGTGGGGAGGAAGCTGTTAAATCCAAGGTAGCCTTGGATTTAATGACCATGACATGGTGGAATTCAGGTTTCTAAGAGGAGGGAGGAGTTCAAAAAGGAGGACCACAATTCTGAATTTCAAGATAGCAGTCTTTAGTGTCTTCCGAGGTCTGCTTGGAAGAATCTGAGGGAATACGGTCCTGGAGAGAAGAAGGATCCAGACGAGCAGCTTGATACCCAAAGATTGCATCGTACAAGGTCAGGAAAGGTCCCTGCTGACAAGTAGGTAATCAAGCAAAGGTGACTGGAGACCAGCATGGATAATCAAGAAACTCTTCACAGAGCTCAGACGTAAAAGGAAGCTTATAAGGGATGGAAGAATAGGCAGATGAACCAGAAGTATAGAGTTGCTGTCTAATCTTGCAGCGATAAGTTTAGGAAAGCCAAGGCCAACTTGGAGATGAATCTGGCAAGTGATGGGAAGAGGAAAGCAAGTTTAATGTTATGTAGTTCAACAAAGGGAAGTGCAAAGTCCTGCCCTGGGGAGCAACAACCCCATGTGTCAGTACACACTGAGGGATTACTAGCTCCAAGCAAAAGTACCCTTGTCACAAAGAAGGCCTAGAGCCTCCTGGATTACATTAGAAAATGATTGTCAGCAGGCTGGGGTGAGGTGATTCTTGCCCTCTGCTCAGCACTGAGGAGGCCATACCTGGATGCTGGGTCTTGTGCTGTGTTCCCCAGTGCATGAGACATGTGAATTTACTGTAGTGACTCCAGTGAAAGTCCACAATGATTAAGGCGCGTCTTTTGGAAGAGAAGAGTCTGAGGCAGCTGGACTGTTCCATTTGGAGAGGAGAAGGCTCAGGTGACCTCACCAATATGTAAAAATCCCTGATGCAAGGGAATTAAGAAGAGTGAGCCAGATGCTTCTCAGTGGTGCCCACTAATAGGACAAGAGCCAATGAGCACAAATTAAAAACCCACGAAATTAAATCTGGACAGGAGAATACACAGTTTTATTGTGATGGTGGTCAAACAGTGGAATAGGTTGTCCAGAGAGGTTGTAGAGTCTGCATCTCTGGAGATATTTAAAACCCATCTGGACAAGGTTCTGAGCAACCTGCTTTAGCTGACCCTGACTGAACAGGGAAGTTAGTTAGACCAGATGATCTCCAGAGGTGACTTTGATCCTAACTGATTATTTGATTCTGTATCTGTGCTGATCTTCTCAATCTGAAAATAAAACATAATAATATAACATTATTTGAGACTTCTCAATTGGTCTCAGCCTCCCAAAATGTTGTCTCCAGCCATATTATACCCCACAACACAATGTTAGGACCTGTTTAATTTATTGAGGCAGAGGGAGCAGTCACATACTGAGCCAACAGGATTGTTTTGTATTGCACCTGGTATTCGTTTGAAGTCACCGAGTCAAGTTCTGACGGAGCCCAACCCTGCTGGATTTCTGAGATGTGATCAGATCATACCCCAAGGTCATGCAGCATCAAGCAATTTATACATCTGTCTTTGATAGTGTGTTGGAAGTAATAATCTGACATGTGCAAGTGTTAATCACTCCACGTGCTAAAATATCTGCAATTTAAAAAAAAAAAGTATTTTTTACTATCCTAATGAAGAATTATGGTAAACTGTACTTTACATTCCTGCCTTTGTGTGAGATACTGACAGATGAAAGTAGTCAGTGATTGCATTTGTTCATATAGAACATTGAAAATGGTTTACAGGTATGTGAAATATAAACAGATGTATGTATTTGCATAATGTACAGATAATCAGAATGTTTTGTGACTTTAATGGTTGCTTCTAGCTTGAAATAAGTATGAAATGCATTCACATTTTAATTTTGCTGCAAATATATTTTTCCCTGGTTTAGTTTATTCCAGTAGCAGGGAAAAATTAAACCGACTAAAACAACTGGAATAAACCAAACCAGCATTATCTACTAGGTAGTCATATTTGAGATTCTGAACTCCTCAGCTGAAAATTCCAGTAGAAAATACCACATTGTATTTCCAGTCACCTCTTCATTAATTATTATATATATATTGCCAGAGTATCTGCCAGTTCCTGTTGAGAGATAAAATACAAGGCACAAGTTAGGGGGTATTTTTCTTACAGATTTTTAGAATCAAGATAAGGAAAAGGACAGGTGATCGATACTCTCTCTCTGATCCTGGGGCAGTTTGAGTGGGAATGAGACAATGTGGAACAAAGTGCCTTCAGGATATCTCAACATGTAGTTTCTTGCTGTAAGTATCAGAGGTCTGAATGGAGCTCTGAGCAAGGAGTCTGAAGTGCATTTGAAAATATTCATGGGTAGTTTCTCCCTGTAATAAAAGGAATTGTGGGAATTCATGGGAATATAAATCAACACAAGAACAAGGATTTAAATAGAATGGAGGTACGTTATAAAAGGTTTGGAAGTGTAGATGGGTAACCTGGAAGTAGAAACCTAAAGAGAGGCCTGGGTTGAAGTTCTGCCGCCATTTACAGACTTGAATAACAGACTGAGTGAACAGCCTCAATGAACAAGAAAGTATTAGGCTGGCTTGGTTTTGTACATGGGAAGTTAAGAGCTCTGTTAGAGCTTGTTGAACACAGTATAAGGGATAAACTATTTCTTGGAGAAATCAGCTAGACAGGGTGCAGTTTTTGTTTGGACAAGAAGATTAGTAAAGCTCTGTGATTGTAGTTAGAATTCGTTGCTGAATCTTTGTTTGCAGATTAAATTCTTCAGAAATACGCAAAGAAGAGCTTTATAGCAGCTTAACATTCAGCCTGTTATAGTCTCTCCGAGTTCCTAATATTAAAGGCTTGATATGAGTTAGCAATAGCCTTCTATTTTTTTCAGACCGTTTCAGTCATTTTAAGGACTTAGAAGTTCCAAAGGAGAAGTCAAAGTTCCCTCATATCTCTCCAGTGACTGGATATTTTGATGGGATCTGTAAATGATGTAACAGCAGTTAAGAGACGTTGGGATGTTATTTTGTGAGAGGAAGAAAGTGAGGACAACAGGGAAGTGCAAAATGCTACTCTAAAGAGTTACAGAAATACAAAGAAATATTCAGTAACCCAGATTGGTGCTATGTGCTGGTATTAGTGCCTTAAATTCACAAGTAAACCTCCTAATATTGGTTGAATTTCACTCAGCCTGCTCTCACTGGCCAGGTTATTATTCACCATGATTTGCAATGGATGATCTTGCCCATATTTGCATTATCCCACTGACACAGTCCTTGGAGCCAGTTTGGACAGTCCAGGCCTTAAACATGCAACAGTTTGTAGTCTAAATATTTTGACATACAATGTGCTCATCCAGGATTTTCTCCAAGGTTTTGTACCTTGTGGCTGTCACACCCACACTCTGGCTTGGGAACTATTCCTAGCAAGAGCCATCTCTTAAAAATGCTACTGGTTCCTAATAGCAACTCTGCATATTCTTCAACAGCAATTGGTAATCGTCCTTCTGATCAGGGAGAAGGAAGGGTGAGATCAGAACAGAGCAATTTGGTGCTCAAAGAACAGAAATCCTCCTACTGGAAGTATTCAGAGCCATTTAGGACAAATAGCTGAAATGCTTTGTAAGGCACAGCTCTTCCCTGGCATTAGAATTGGTTTAGGTCATAATTTCCTTGTTTCTCTAATTCTGCGATCTTTTATGTACCAATCGTCTCTTCATAGTTGTAGCATACAGACAGTACTTCCATGCATGGAGATAGCTGTATTCCTTTGTGTTTCCTGGGCTAAAATAAACTGTTTGAATAATAGCTGGTTGTTCAAGTGAGACAACTGAATTGCCTGTCTCTTGTTCCACTGTAGTTGCCTTGCCAATGGCATCGGATCTGCAACTGTATGATGTGTCGCAGAGCAGCATGAGAGTGAAGTGGAATGGAGTAGCGGGTGCCACAGGTTACATGATCCTATATGCTCCCCTCACAGAAGGACTGGCAGCAGATGAGAAGGAGGTGATGTATTTTGCTTTCGTTTGTATAGCAGTTATTAAAAAAAATCAGTCTTTTAAAGAATAAACTAGTACGTGTCCTTTAACCTCCAACTTGATCGGCAAATACTTTGCAGTTTTTTTCCATGACTGCATCAAGTACTATATGTGTTACAGACTGTGAATAAAGTGCAAGTGCCAGTTGGTTATTTTCATATGTCGTCATAAAAATGCAACAACTTCAACTGAATTTAAGTGACTCTTGAGATTATCTATGAGGTGATACTCTATCATTGCATAAAACTAACACTCAAAGGAATTAAAAAATAAAGTAAAACTAAGATATTTTCTAAGTGTGCTATCTGAAGAATATGAACTTTAGCCTTTGTTCTCATCAGGGCCTTTAAATGTAAATACCATTTGTAGGTCTGGCCCTCATTGTTTTTCTTTTAGTTCTGTTCAGCCTTTACTTTTAAATTTAAAAATAATGCCTTCCATCAAAAGTGATATCACAACACATTTTTTAGAAGGAAAGGAAGGTGGGACGGGGTAAAGTCTAGTCTTTTGTCACTAAAAAGTAAAACCAGTGGACTTTTCTAAAGTTGCTAGCATAGTTCCAATGGAACTTCTGGTCTAGGATTTAGAAGTTTTTATGCTCAAGTTTCTATATATGTATAATTAAGGTTATGTACAACATATGTGTTCAAGCAAAAATACTCAAAAGCATGCCAGGGGCATGTGAGCTTGTGGAGAGTGCAGGAAGCTACTGAAAGCTAGCATAGACTTGCGCTGTCTGATAAAATGAGTGGCTGTGAGCACTTTATTCTGTTAAAAATTGGGCCTGCCTGAGAACTAGCTGGTTTAGGAGGCCTGAGCTTTACTCCAAAGAAATAAATATAGTCCGTCCATGTGGCTCTCTCTGAAAGATGGAGGAGGAAGATGATACACACCTTAAACAGCAACAGTCTGAGCCTCAGTGGGAATGGAAATCAGCTCCTCCAGTGATTTCATGTGATTTTCAGATCTGTGACTGAAGATGAAACAAAGTATGGCTTGGAATGGAAAAAGGCCTTAGTAGCTGCTTGTTCTGGAGTGGAATATTTTGTTATTGCTAATATGAGTAGTCACTTTTAAAGTCCTTTTACCTATGTGTTGGCTTTTGGCTTTTTGACAATTTTGATCTTCTGATTATTGTGCAATATCCACAGATCTTGAGCAAAGTACTGCAGACACAGCATCAGACAAATGCTCAGCAGAGCGTTTGGTCACATACCTAATTTCAAGTGCGGATTTAGTATTCTTCCCTATTATGAACTATTTCAGATATAATTTGTCTTTTTTTTCATGGGGTATTTAGATAAAAATTGGAGAAACCTCAACAGATCTTGAACTGGATGGACTATTGCCAAATACAGAGTATACAGTCACAGTTTATGCCATGTTCGGAGAAGAAGCCAGTGATCCCCTTACAGGACAAGAAACTACACGTAGGTAGCACACGTCTGTATCCAGTTCAGTGTTAATAAACCTTCCAAACAGTCTCTGAACATATTAGACCAGGCATTTGATTTTAAAATCTGACTGGAATAATCCATTGGGCTCTTAACTGTACTTCAGTTTATCAGAGTGAACACTTAATTTTCATAGGCTGAGGATTTCTACAGAACAGCTTGTTTTTGCAATAGGATTGTGAACTTTGTCTCTCCTGTTGGTACTGGTACTATGGATGCTCATGTTGATCTTGGTGGAATTACTGACAGTTTTGTGAACTTGCTGAAGGTGAATGAAGGTCATCACATAGCTCTAAATTGATTGGCTCTAAATTTAGATTGCTCTGTTTAAGCCTCCTGTAGCTAGAGAACTGTGTGTGTGTGGGAGCCTGCTCAGATGGAGAAAGTCATTGCTCTGGCTCAGTAGTAGTACAGACAGAAAAGAAGCAAAGAGAGGATTTCTGTCCAACCCCCACTGCCTAGCACCTGGTAAAGGGTTGGAAAATGCCTCTGCACTCATGATAGACGTTGTGGTTTTAATAAGCAGCAAGAATTTTGTCAGCTAAATTCTGTCCTCTGCAATCTGTATACAGCACTGTATGTCAACTCCCTAAACAGCCTCAGCATTTGGAAGACGAAGGATTTGAAAAATAAGTGATTGTGCTGCTGCTGGGCTGTTTCTGGGACTGCATTCAGTGACGTTTCTATTGCTCCCAGCAGGGGAGTGAGTGCATCCTCTTGTTTTGTGCTCCTGGCATGAGTGACTTGGGCAGTGTGAAAGTCACTTGCACTTAATAGATGAGAGAAGTTTGGGCATGCCAATGCTAAGAAAATGAAAGCCCAGAGCAATTGCCTGTAAGGTCAGCAAACAAGAGGGGAAGGAGCTCTAGGAATGGTGTTTGCCGAGTCTTCTCTAGGAGGACGTTTGTAGACAGACAAGTGCCAATAGTGAACTACTGCAACCTGGGCGTGTTTGTGGACTTTAAATGAGTGTAGAAGATTCCCAAGACTTGGAAGATTGAATTTCTGGCTCTGTCCCTTTCTCCTTCTCTGTGTCTCAGTCCTTGTCTCACCACCCCCCGCCATGCCTGAACACCCCACTCTGACTTTTGGTCAATATCTGCCCAATATCTGGTTTTCATTTCTCCTGAACAGTAGTTTATGTATTTTATGACTGTGCCAGCCCGAATTCACTTCATACCATATGATCCTGGAGACTGCACAGCACTAAACCTGACTAAGACATTGGATGGAAGATCATATACAAATTCCAGATACTTTGGCACAAACTGAGGTTTCCTGGCCACTGTCTGATCACAGAAGCTAGTAACATATGTTAGTCAGCCAATCATCATTACTGCTGCTACCAGACCAGAATAAAAAAGAAGCCCTAACTACTCTGCAACCTTCATTTATTTTTAGACTGACACAATGCAGCCATCTCTGGTCTTTAGCACTGTAATATGAAAGAAGATTGATTCTTTCATATACAGCTATTCAGATAAGCTCTCTGCTTACAGGCTTTGATGGATCAGGCAGCGAGGCAGTCTGGGAGGAAGAAAGCTGTTGGTGATTGCACCTGTCAGTGTTCAACAAGAATATCTTCCCTGTCCATATTCTGATTTAAGCTACTTTTTTTTCTTTTTTTTTTTTTCTTTTTTTTCTTTTTTTTTTTTAACTTTCAGTGATTATTTCTGGCTTAGAACTACTGAATAGGCTTCTTAGTGTTTTCTTCCTGGAGCGTATATCTGCCTGAAGAGTGATCTGCCAGATTTGCTGTAGTAATAGGTGTAGTATCTGATAATCTGTATTTAGTAAATAATATTCTACACACTGTATCATCTTGGTTACTGTAGCAAAACCTTTCTCCATGCCAAACAGAGATATGATCATCAAGCTCCTTCTGGAGTGTAGTTTAATTTTGGGGCCAGGATTCATCCAAGACTCACTGTAAATATCACGTAAGTCTGGCATCAGGGCTGCCTGTCTGGTTGAGAGCAATGTTGTCAGGAGGTTGGTTCCAAAAAAGAGCTGAGACTGAAGCATTTTGTTGTATGACCTGGATGGTGGAGTGAAATGCATTCCCCGACTGACAGAAAGTAGAAAGGAAAGCCAGCACGTGATACTCCCTTCACTAGACTCAGAGGAATATACTGAGTGCCAGAATGTGTGGCAAACCCATTTAGTACAATTCCAGTGTGTTCCCGTCTTCTCTATTCTCACAGCCAAGTTGACTTGACTGTTCCTCAGCTGGTTGCAGATTCTGAACTGATATATGGCTAAAGATCCCACATAATATATGAGGGGTTTAAAATCTGTGCTTTTTCCCATGTGCTCTTGTGTGAGGGAAGCAGCTTCTGAAGTGCTGATATTTATCTGACCACATGGATTGGAGAGGAGTGTGTGCATGAAGGCAGGATGGATAGGGAGAGGTTTTACAATTCAGAGGAAAGTAACAGATGTTGGGCTAATACAGAACCTACTGCTGAGAGTAACAGACAGCACAAATTGCTTTCTGTGGTGTGACAGAAAAGTGGATGAAATCTGAGACTTTCTCTTGCATGACCTCATTTTCCTTCAGCTCATGACAGTCAAGGAATAAATAGTATATAAATATGGCTTTAACAGGGGTTGCTGTTAGGAAACAGCTTCTTTCTGTAATGAAAGAGAAAAGATCAAGTAAAGGTAAAAAAATAGCATGTTTGGAAATCTTCTGAGCTAGTTATACTTTTTAGACAGACTTACCCTTCTGTCAGGGACTTTTAGGATTCAGAAAGTTTTTTGCCAAAATACTACGGTCATGAAATATTACACATGAAAAACAAATACATATAGGATAAAGATCTAGTTAAATTAATTCACAAATACAAACACAAATTTATGGCAAGCTTTGTGTAGGCTTGATCTTGCTATGATATCTGCAATGAACAATAGCATAATTTCTTTGTTTTTCAGTATTAATTGAGATGCATTTAGCAAAACTAGAAGTTCTGTGCTAACGAAGAGCTAAGCCATTTTAACTGCCTTTAAGAACTTTTATATCTCTGTTGATTTAGGTCTTTTAATAGAAATATTAGTGATAAAAATTTTTCAATGGAAAATGTATTATTTGCTTTCAAGACATAGCTAAAACTTGGAATTACTTTCATGGTTTTATCTCTTTTTCTTTCAAGTGCCTCTAAGTCCACCAGCAAATTTGAGATTTTCTGACGTTGGACACAATAGTGCTAAGCTAACATGGGATCCTGCTTCCAAAAATGTAAATGGCTATCGCATCATGTATGTTAAAACAGATGGAACAGAAACCAATGAGGTAAATTATTAGCACCTCTTTTTCCTTAACCAATCTCAAACCTCCTCAGAGTTCTGTAATTATTAAGGGTAATGTTTATAAACAAAAACTACAAGCTTGCAAGCTGTAAAAAAAGATCTGCTAGAGAATTCTGCAGCATGGTGCAAAGAAGAGTTTGTTGGTATTCGATATATGTATTTCTGGGGGACAGTACTCTGAACTTCTTATGTATCAGAACAGTCATTTGCTGAATGGACAATGCACTACTGAAGGAAACTACTCAAGTGAACAATGGTCTGAATGAGCACGATCTTGACTAAATGTATGGTATGCAAATATTTATTCTTGGTTCCGTTCAGATAATAAGCCTTTTGATATATAGAATCATAAAATCAGCCAGATTGGAAAGGACCTCTGAGATCATCAAGTCCAACCCCTGATCCAACACCATCGTGGTTACTAGACCATGGCTCTAAGTGCCACATCCAGTCTCATCTTAAAAACCGCGAGGGACAGAGAATCCACCACCTCCCTGGGCAGCCCATTCCAATACTTGATTACCCTCTTTGCAAAGAATTTCTTCTTAATGTCCAACCTAA